>CM031967.1:9666611-9729111 GCA_018749465.1 Paracanthobrama guichenoti
ATATATATAACATTTATTTGATAAGTATATGTACTTTCTTTTTATATATAAATTCGGTTGCAGAATTTTATGTCAGATATAGATTCAGATATCCTGATTCTAATCCAGTTTTTGATTTGGTCCATGATTCTGGTTTTGATTGCCTGGTAGACACAAAATAGATTTTTAATGTTAGACTGAGTTAGGCTGTGTTCACACTTGACGTCTTTTTTGACAAGAAAAAGTTGACGAGCGCTCTTTTAGTAAAATAAAAAGAGCTTGCAGCGTTTGGTTCCAATAGCAGCCGAGTTCGACTTTTTTGAAAACACAGGTTTACTCCATAGGATTATAATGTAAATCAGACGCTGGCAGCTTCAAAAAAGATGTCAAGTGTGAACACGGCCTTATATATTTTTTATTGTGATTAAATATTTTCTTCACATGAATGTGAGGTTTTATGTTTTGTAATCCCCCCCCCTCAACCACTCAGTGACAGGTCACAAAGATGTCAAACCATGTCAGTTTAAACTACATTTCTTTCCTTCATAGCCTCCAGTTTATATGTGACCTCTCACCATAATACCAGTGTAGTTGGTCCCTGCGTTTGGCACTATAATATTCATGATTGCCTTGGGCATCTGTAAGCAGGCTATTTCTTCCTGCCGGAAAGTTCAGTCACCATCTTGTCCAACAGAGCCGCACACATTAAGGCAGTCACCTTTTTGCCCTTGGAATTGAGTGCTGAAATGAAAAAGACAAATGCCAGCGTGTTTTAATCTACCGGATATCACCATATCTTCCCTGCTGTTCTGAGCTAGATAGTATTTACATGTGTAAAACCAATAGAGAGGTCAACTCTGTGGCTGAGCCTATTTAACAGCTCGCTGGCTTATCAACACTCTATTCACAGTCAGGGAATGATCGATTCTCCTCACGGCTTCCTCACAAGCGAGGGTGACCTGATTTCCTTGCCGAGAGACCGGGGTCTCCTCCGTTGTGTGGCCTCCCCCTTATCTCCAGTCATGTGTACAGGAGCTTCTGTATGCCACGCTATTGATCAGGCATGCTAACTGTATTAGAGAGGATGCTCAGAAAATGGAGGTGTAGATCAGTGGGCGGCGAGTTAAAGGAGACTCGCTCTTTCCATCCGAGCGAGGATTTATTGCTCTAGTGACCTCATAACAAGCGTGTAGATGAATTTAGACATGGAACCAGATTTACTAACAGCTTGTGCCAGCGCAAACCCTCTTTTGGCATTAAAAGAGCTACTGTCAGGATTTACTAAAGACACTCAGTGAAAAATTTGCTCTGTTCAGACGCAACATTTATGGGAGGAGAATATTAAAATGAATCACATAAAGTGACTTACTAAGGTTTGCGCTCGTCAATTTATTGGTATTTGTGCCATTATTTACCGCCCAAAAAAAGCATGTCTTAAACCAGATGCTAATTTGCATTGTTCATGGTAGATTGTGTTGGTCATTTTGGAAATGATCCGGCTACGTCTGTGTTCTTTGATTTGTGCGTCGTCAGTAGATCACGTGTAGAACTTCCCACTCCCATCTGCACTTTTTTTGGAATTGTGCTTTCATGCTCATTTGTCCTGTTTAGTAAATCTGGCCCATGATCTCCTGAAGTTATAGGCTTCAAGTCTAGAAATGTGCAATAATCAGAATGGTTATGGCTCTTTTATGGACAAGAGAGTAAGGGTAGTGGGGTTGAGACACAAAGTGTTTGATGAGTTCGACCCAGGTTTGATTCCACCTTTTTCCAAACTCATTTGTTTCCCTTTTCCCATTGCATATCAGCTTGGAGGCATTAATTGAAATAAAAATTAAGAAAATATTTGAAAAGTGAAAATAAATTGCCTAACGGGTGTTAAATAGTGTGAATAAAGTGTTTAACGGGTAGGTTAGGTGTAGCAGAGGGCTTTAGGGATAATGTAAAGTAATGTCCCAATAAGGCAGCATCCAGCATCCATACATATATATATATATATATATATATATATATATATATATATATATATATATATATATATATATATATATATATATAT
The DNA here is from genome assembly GCA_018749465.1 of Paracanthobrama guichenoti. Classification (NCBI taxonomy): domain Eukaryota; kingdom Metazoa; phylum Chordata; class Actinopteri; order Cypriniformes; family Gobionidae; genus Paracanthobrama; species Paracanthobrama guichenoti. Next base: position 9,668,650 of record CM031967.1, read on the forward strand.
ATATACATATATATATTATTATTGTTATTATTGCATACTGTTTTATAATACACTGAGGTGCATATAGTATCTGCCACAATTTGTATAATATAAATAGCATCTAACTACTATTTACACGTAGTGCAAAGATAATGCTGCTAATTTCACCTACTGTAAATCGTATCTTAAATTGTAAATTTCCATAATTTGTGAGAAAATGCATCCCCACCATTGACTGGATTTCCATGCTTTCCACTACAGTAGGGGGGCTATTCCACATCTTCTGAAAGAGTACTGGATCTCCAGTACAAAACATGTGAAAAAGAAGCAGCAGAAACAAGCGATAGCAAATGTAAACAGATGCATATGGAAAATAAAACGATCCTCAACATTAAACAGCATATAAATCAAAACTGCCTATTGTTACTGAATGAAAGGTCGACCCAGGACGAGCTAGGAGTGTGCAAGCTTTGGGTGTTGATAGACTCAATCTATTCAATCTGCGTTCTGAATATGATCTGGATCTGGAAAACGTGATTTTTCTCAGAATGCTTTTTTTATGAAACTTACCCACATTCAAGTGTTCATTAAAAAAAGAATTCATGACGCTAGAATAAATATTTTTATTTTATTTTTTAAACAGAAGGTTTGTTCTTTCCTTTGATATAGTGCATGTTCAGATTTTCATATAACTAAATAGCCTGGGGGCCATGACATTTTTGTGAAAGATGATCAAAAAACACTGATGGTGGCTGGCAACTTAAAAAAAATAAAAATAAACTGCCGGGGAAAGAGTTAAAAGCCGGGGAAAGAGTTAATAATTATTTACTCACCCGCATGTTGTTCCCAAACTTGTATGACTTTCTTATGTGGAAAATAAAAGAAGATATATTTTCAATTATGTCCAATTTTTGTTGTTTAATTTTTGACTTTCACTGTATGGACAAAAACACTTGAAGTATTCGTCAAACTACCTTCTTTTTGTTCCACAGAAGAAAAAGAGTAATATAGGTTTGGACATAAGGGTGAGTAAATACATTTTCATTTTTAGGTGAATGTCACAACATGTGCACCAATGCAATCCCACACTCTTATTGAAACCATTCAGTGTTTGTTTTCCCATCAGCCCCCACAAATTACAGTGACAAATTTAGATTTCACTTCGACAAAGCGCCAATTCACCTTAAGGGTATTACTTCCTGTGTGGGTAGCCTTAATAACAGGTTCAGGGCGGCTTGTTGCTTGGTGACAGGTCTGAGGTAAGTGGGAGAGCGTTCGATGCCTTAAGCGCAGATCTCACATCCTCAATAACACAGATGCTAGGTCTGGTGACATTGCTGTAGGTGCAGTTAGAAAGCAACATTAATGTATGCATTGTGATAACTTTGTGGTTTTATTCAATTTGATACTGTTAGTGTGTTCAAAACCTAAACGTTTAGCAACAGAATTCACAAATGCACTTGCTCAAAGTCCATCGCACACTAACAAAGCTGCAGAGCTCACCTTTAAGATTGGGCGTCTTCTAAATATGGGCTCTTTCGTCAGATTCATTTATATGGTAATGCAGTATTGCATAGATATAAATACAGCGGTGTTGCAAGCCCTTTGAAATGGAAATGGCAATGTGTGAAAAGGTCACATTTGCTTCCATCAAATTCATCACAGACTTTAGAAATTTTGAAGGGAAATATCCGTAATGTAGGTCAAGGGGTCTGATGTTTTGTGAAACCCTCTGTCCGCTTTGAATAGTATTTTAACACCAAGGAAAAAGTGTTTATGGAGATGTGAAAGCGGCGTTCATTGTGAAATGCTATTAGCACAAACCGTTTTATAATACTGTTAGATAATATAATACGATTATGATTACTTTAAACTCATTTTTGTGGCTTACTGACTGTAAAATTAGATAATGATCAGTAATGGATTGCTAGTTAATCAAATTAGCATTATAATCTTACTTCAGAAAGGTACAATGTAGCTTTTGTTTGTGGCTAGATTTACACTATATTCATTTTAAACCTCTAAAATGTGTACAACAACCTGTGAGAAGCATGCAGATGTACACACGTTTGTTGATAAAACAGTGTAAAGTTTAGCTCTCTCGGTGTTGGTTATGTAGCATGTAGTGTTAGCATTCACAGAGATCTGTGTGATTCTCTTGTTGAAATTGGAAAAAGAGAATCCATTCAGCAATCTTTTGTTGACTGCAGGGAGCGGGAGACGTGAACGGATGTGACTTGTGACAAACAGCAGTTTGGCGTCTGGTGTTATCTTGCCGAGCGACGCGTTGGGGGTGAGATTACAGAGCTCACTTCCTGCTCTGGCTTAGCATGGGACAAAACAAGAGAGGTGTGAACAGACTCGGGCGTTCTGAGGTTATGTTTTCATCTCTGGGTATATTCATCACAGAGGCTGTTGTCAAAAGCGTCTCTCGGTAATGTCAAATAGAATTGGGTTTCCGACATCGTGAACTCCCATACGAATTGCACATCAGCTGTACATAGCCTGCGGCGTCGTGTCCCAGTGTTCCTGATCAGCTTCCCTGTTCATACTGTTTACAATAAAAGCCAGACTGGTGAACATGAATTTGGACTTCAATTTTTTTTTAATGAGAGTGACTTTTAGTGTGACACTTAGTCACTGTGTTACATTTTAGGCATAATTTTAACAAAATTTACTTAGCAGAGGACAGTGAGGTTATGGGATTGGGACATAATTAGTCATATACCAACCCACCCAGCAAACACAGAACTTTCCCCTAACATGAGTATTTGGTTCCCGTTTGGTTATTTTTTGAGAACCAAATAATAACGTTCTAGGAATGTTCTTTTTAGGTTTTATTTTTTACAACAATAAAATAACGTTCCCAGAACGTTGCAGGGAGGTTGTTTTTAAATTACCTAAAAATAACTTGTACAGAACATTCCCTAATGTTTATTTTAGGTTATTATTTAATTAAAAGCGTTGCCATTCGGCAAACACAGAACATTCCCCTAACATTAGTATTTGGTTCCCATTGGGTTATTTTTTTGAGAACCAAATAAAAACTTTATTTCTAGGAACTTTCGTTTTAGGGTTTTATTTTTACAGCCATAAAATAACGTGTTTTTAATGTTGCAGGGAGGTTATTTTCAAATAACCTAAATATAATGTATACAGAATGTTCCCTAATGGTTATTTTTAGGTTGTCATTTTGCAACCATAAAATAACATTCCCAGAACGTTGCAGGGTGGTTATTTTTAAATAAACTAAAATAACTTAGATATGTAGATATTAATATAGAATGTTTCCTAATGGTTATTATTTTTATATGTTTCTAAATTCACCCCCTTTTTAAGCACTCTTGCACAAAACGTTGAAGCTAAAATTAAAATAAGACAAAGATAAACTAGTCAACCTCATAGTGGGGTGGCGATCAGTTCTTCATATTTGAACCACCTTAAAAAATTCACAACCTTTAATAAGTCCATTTAGACTTATCACATGATATAGGAACATAACCTCAAAAATTTTTGGTGATTGTTTAGACAAAATGAATGTCACCAACATTTTGTCAATCACGCTGCCTCTGTCACCTTTTTTGCTCTCCATGTCTGAGGCGAAAACAGTGCTCAGACAGCTCCTTCATACACAGAGCTGACATCGACAGGTGAAAAGAAGGCGTCATTCGAGGCATTAGCATATTTTTCTAACTACAGACCATTTGGAAGAATTAGTCCAAATGCACTGTACCAGTACAAATATAAACATGACAGAGCAAAATGTTGTTTTACACAGGACGCGGGGGTCGCGAGTGTCTAGTTCATTTTCACAGAGAATGCATTTTTGCATTCCACTGTGCTGTTTTTCCATGCAAACGTGTGCTAGACGGACGTGTTTGACCATCGCGTCTTTCGTTATTATTATTTCGTCTTTTCGTTTTCGCTCAAGTTAAAAGAAGTTCTTCAACTTTTAAAAAACGCGTCTCTAGAAAAATGAATTCAGCAGCAGATGTTGAGGCATCGGTGTCTCTGTTCATATGTTCATATCTGACTGCTAAGTAGGGTTTGTGTTTTTCAGCAATAGTGTGCATCCTTTACTGTGAAAAGAAGGTCAGGGTAAAATCTGCAGATAAAAAATCTCCATATAAGTGCCTTTTGTGCATTTTTTTCTACTTGTTATTTTGTACTTTTTGTTAGCAAAGGTTTATTTATTATTTATTCAATATTATTTTTAGACGCCTCAATTCCAGAATCTAAATAAAGAGTTACAGTAAGTTCATTGTCATTTTAAAGTGTGTAGGCCTACTTGCATTATTATGCTGTTATATTATGCTTGTATATTCAGTGGCATAAAATTATTTCTGGGACAATATATCGCCCAGCAAAAAGTGGCAGGCCTACATCTAACATGTTTACATAGAAAAATAACTGAAAAGCAGTGCAGTGAAATGCAAAAGCGCTTTGTGTCAACGATCACTAATTGTAAAGGTCTTCCTTAAAGGCGGGTCTGATGCTATTTTATGCATTCTGACTTATTTACACAGTTAAAAAGTTTGGATTCTCATGCTAAACATGACCAAAGTTTAAAAAAATTTTTTTAAGTTGGATGTATGATGAAGTATTTCTGTGCCAAATACACTTCAGGATTCAAACAAGTTTCGGAAAGTTTTTTTTTTTGTGAGTATGGCCCTGTATGACTTCATAAAGGGCGGAATTCCTTGTGTGGGCACTTCTCCCAGATGCGCACATCAACCAGAGCGAGAGCAAGAGTGCGGCCATCAACAATCGGTCATTTTGTTTTTAGATCACAAAATCAACAATATCACTAAAGAATCGTGTTTTTGGTTGTGAGGGAAAGATAACCTTGTTTAGATTCATAAATTACCCAGAGTCAAGGAAACAGTGGATGCAGTTTGTTTTTCTGGAGTTCTGCAAGAGTACACGAATGTATAGTGAATCTAACGTTATCTAGAGATAATGCCTTATATTTTGTGTGTGTGTGTGTGTGTGTGTGTGTGTGCTCGTGACTCTTCCGTCCCACTGCATGCCTCCACAAGTTCGGCTGTTTTCGGAAAGAATCGGTAGCATATCTATCTTTTATAAATATGATAAAGCTATAGACTCTTCTGAGATATGAGATAGGATGCAATACTACTCTATGGTACTAAAGATTAACATGAGATTGGCTGAAACTGTGTGTGTTATGTATCCTTTAAGACCGACTAGTTGAGACAACCAACTAGTCAGTTATTAAAATATGCTGATTTGCACATCCTAGAGATTTCGCTGGCCTGAAACAATCCTTCAATCTTCAAATTGTCCATTTTATTTATATCTTAATTTCCCTCAGCCAAATATTTTGCGTTGACTGGAGAGGACAGCTGTATCTGATTCACTGATTATTGGACATATTTGACAACTATTCCACACCTATTCCCCAGGCCAGTGTCAGCCTGGCACGTTTCAACCATTTAGGGCAATTCACATGAATCATCGGCCCGACGGCTGGCACGGATCAGGCTGCGCTCAGCACAGTTGAGCAGGCATCTGCCAGTGCTTTCTCTTACTGTGGCGAATCACCAGATGAGGTCTCTCATAAGCTGCCAATGCTTGTGTGGGCTAACGACCCAGATATGGCATTGGATAAGAACGCGACCGGCTTGTTTGCTTGACTAAAGACTCTGTAAAACGAACCAACAAACAAGCAGTAAATCATGCTTTGTTAGTTCAGATGCAAGATGGATTTTAATTATGCCTGAAATTGAATATGTTTGACCACTGTGGCTAGTGAAAACCTGAAGACTGTGATGTGTAATTTTGGTTTGGAGAGCCAGGGGAACTTTAAAGGCTTTTCACTGGCCTGTCAGATCACAGAATGTTTCAAAGAGGGTTTTAGAGGTAATGATCACAACTGTCTGCCGGTACAAGCTGGGTCTGTGTACCCACACAGGCATACGCACCGTTTTACAGAAGCCCCTGATGTGTCTTTTGTGCGTGTGAGCTGGGATGCCAACACTTTTGAGTGTTGTGTGTTCACCCCATGGTATGTTTCAGAAAGTTCGCTTTGAGAATATGACACGACTGCCAGTGTTTCTGCAGTGTTTATTTGGGAAATGAGCTTGTGAGTTAGCTTTCACAGGCTGTAGATGCTGGCTGGATCGTGATTGACTCGTCAGCATAAAACTACTCAATTAGGACAATTACTTTCTCATGCTAATAAATACATTTAAATGCTGTGATGTTCTTAAAACTAGAGATTTGTCTTTCAGATACTCAATTTAACAACTTGGACGTGTATTTTGGATGTTTTGTCTTAAGTAGCTGACATATGTCAGCCAAGTAATCAAGAACTAAAGTGGGAAATGGAGCCAATTTGAGTATTTATTTTAATATATATATATATATATATATATATATATATATATATATATATATATATATATATATATATATATATATATATATATATTATTTATTTTTTTTTTTATTGTTGATTTATTTGCACAATGTAACTGTTCTGGTCATCGTTTGATATGATCATATTTTATTTATATATATATTTTTTAATTAACTTCTTTTCTATTTGTATTCAATAGTTTTTACATTTACATTTATGCATTTGGCAGACGCTTTTATCCAAAGCGACTTACATTGCATTCAAGGTACACATTTTTTAATTTTGTCAGTTCTTGCTTTCCCTGGGAATCGAACCCATGACCTTGGCATTGTTAGCGCCACGCTCTTATTGTTTGAGCTACAGGAACGCTTTTCACTTCATATATATTTATTTTTTAATTTACTTATGTTTTGTACTTATGTAATATTTTTTACTATTTGGTTTACTTTTTATTATTATTGTTACTATTATTTATTTATTTGTGACATAAGGAACAGGCTTTTTGGCTGAAAGCATTTGGATATTTCCATTCATTTCTAAACATTCGTCATGACACTCCTGAAAATTCAAGAACTGTTACACGCAACTCACATATACTAAAGAAAATGGGCATGCTAAAATAAATGTATATGAGAAAGTTTAGCGATGTTAGAATAGTTCATATAATTCAGCTAAGCTACACCATTGTTTTCAATGCCATGACTCACTTCTTATGAATTCAACCTTGGGTGGATTATAGCAGGAAAATTTTTGTTTTCGTTCTTGGGTCACTTTGTTCCATCTGCAAACCTTTTAGTAAATCAGAATTCACAAGAATATCGGCCTTGACATTTATAACTAGTATGAAGCATATGCAGCTCCATAACAAAAAACTAAAACCTCATGTTCCATGCAGTCAGAAGTAACTTTCTGTCCATTATGAAGTTTCTTTTCTTGCCCATGCTTAAATGTACTCAGTGACCATGGCGAGTCAGTTTCAGCTGTGCCCAGCACCACACCTAGAGCTAATTCACTTCTGCAACTTTCTGACTGTTGCTGACACTCAGAAACTCTCCGGTGACAGCTTTCAGCTAATGAAATAAACCAGCTGGGATATTCTTTACCCCTGTCAGGAGCACGGAGTACAATACTGTCACGTCAATGGAAATGATTCAGCTCTGTAAATCGAGATGAACACTGAAATATTTGGTCCCGGCAAGGTACGCTTTCTCTGGCTGCTCTTGGGGCGTGAAGTACCCTTTCCCCTCCTCAGACAGGAAATTTGAGATAGCCTGACCCTGTTCAGCTGCTGGTGCTGACGCAGATTCTGGCTTTATTCTCAAGGTATTGGCTGCCTGGACAAACACGGCACCTGCTGCACAAGGCGAAGTGGGAAGTGAAATTGTGCTTTTCTCACTGGCCTTGAATTTGCTCTACTTTTCTCGCTATTTCCCTCTATTCATTAGTCTCAACCTAGCTGGATTAGAAAATGGACCCTCTCCACAGAGTGTCCTGCTGGCCCTCACCTCTAACTTCAAAACAATAACAAACCGAAACTATCCCTCCTAACAAGGATTTGTTTCCCAGTTGTCCCTCTGGAAACAGTTTTTGTTTAAACAGTCACTGTAATCTCCAGTGCACACCCCATCTGTCCTATCATCCTGTTTTCCAATGCCTGCAGCCACTCATTTCCGGCCTTGTTGTTTGTTCTTTTCCTTTCATTTGTACGTTTTCCCCCCCCTAGACAATTTGAAAAACAACAGAACAGTCAAAAACATCACACAATGTGACGGTTTGCGCAACGTTTGTTCTCACCGGGAGTGGGTTGACCGTTTTAGTGTACGTGAAAAGGCCCCAAAGCACGGATTGATTCATTCATAGTGTGTCGCACACGAAACAAACACAGATCGGGGGCGGCTTCCTGTTCATGATCCCAACCCCGGAGAAGGTTGGATGTGGGCTGAGCTGTATTAAAATGTTTTGATGCATGGGGGCGGTCCAGTATGCGACAGTGACATATTGTGGAGGCCCCCGTGGGCTGGAGGCAGACAGGTAGAAGACAAATGGATATCGCCCCGTGCTGTTCATCATTCCGTTGGGCTAACAGTGACCACAGCCAACTTACCCCAGCCAAGCCCCCACCATCTTCCCCTCCTCCTTCCAGCTCCTCCTCTCTTTCTTCCCTCTCTTTCTTCCCTCTCTTTCTTCCCTCTCTCTTCCTCTGAGGTGCTTGGCCATCCAGTGTTAATTTTGTTTTAGTTGGCAGATTTTGACCTTTAAATGCCCTTTGAATGTAGGCAGTCTATCTATCTATCATCTATCATATGTCTGTCTGTCTGTCTGTGTATTAGTGCTGTCAAAATTAGCGTTTTAACATGCAATACATTTTTTTTAAATTTAGTTTAACGTGTGTAAAAATATTGAATGCAATTAATGCAGTATCCGTTCTTTTCTATCATCCTTTATCCTTTGGCTAGCGTTACATCAGATGATCATGCTCTTGTTCATGCAAATGCTTTTAAACATTCAAGCCCGACAAAAGAGAAGGCGCTCTCTGTGAATGTCCTGACACACGCACACGACGCACAGAAAGACACGTGCCAGTATTGTGCGCACAGACAGCGTCCTAGAATCTCTTTTGCGATTGAACAAACAATAACACAGAGAATTATGGCAAAATATCCGTTTTAAGTATTCTCATAAGAGCAGTCTTAAATGTGTAAAATAACATCTTAAATGAACTTAAAGGGTTGTGGGAAAATGAGATGCGCATGACAGTGTGTCAGTAGCTTTAATAAGGATTAATCTATATTTAATTTATAATGTATGCAGTGCATACTGTTTGATAACTTTATTCAATTTCTGTATATTTCCTTCCTGTTAGAGAGGTAGGAAGGCCATAGGTAAATATGACATTTATTAATTAATCGCGATTAATTACAAAAAAATTGCGACTAATAATTTTTTGAATTGTTTGATGCCAGGGTGTTTGCATTTGTCTAATTTATTTTGGTTTCAATTCATTTATTTTCCTTTTAAATGATTAGAAAATAACCGGCTGCACTGTTTATGCTCTCTATCATTTATTGTGTTGTCTTTAAAGAGGGTTTTTTGTTGGTTTTAGCCCTTTGGTAGTTTTAAGAGACTTAGAAGCCATAATGTGAGCCAGCAATCAATGGCCTTTTGAGGTTGACCAGTGTGAGGCGTAATACGGGCCCACTCATCAGGCAGGCCTACAGGCTGCTGAACGGATACATTTTTCACATGTGTTCGTTGTTTGGTAATCTTTCACAGTGAGCTCTCAGGTTCATAAGCTGCTGGATGTCATCCTAAAAGAGAAACACACGATGAAGGGGTTTAAAATGGAGGGGGATGGAGAGGTCACGCACAGCTGAAGAAACCGCCCCATCCAGAACGAATGGCTATGACCTAGGGACATCTATCTAAGCGCTTTTCTGGTGGTCGAAACCTGAAGTGTGAAGATGATCCACTAGCCTGATCGGATGAAAAGAGCACGGCCACGGACATCAGCTGATTTATTTAGACAAAGATGTCACTATTCATACCGCACAAGGTAAATTAAACGTAACCAACACCTTGAAGTGCAATATCTCCAGGGAGCGATGCTTGATCCGTATCGAGCGTCTGACCTTCTGCTTTATAATCTATCCATTTGTGTTCTACGCTTGTATCGGAAACCAACCGTCCCCCATTATCAGAGCAGTGATGTATGTTGATTATTTTTTCTAAGCGACCATAAATTCAGACTATTGATTATCTATGTTTACCACACAGAATGTGTCGATGAGATTCTAATGGCTTCCATGGAAGCAGCTGTGTTACTTATTAAAGATGCACAAAGCCAGGACGAAATGTCAGTTTATCTGACAACGCTTACGCCATGTGCAGCGAATTATAAAGTCCTCTTTTGGTACAACTATATTTACTGAATTAATATGATTTTTCACCCAAAAATTAGAAATCTGTCATTTACTCACCCATGGGGTCCTATTTGAACGATCTGATCATGGTCTGCGATGGTGCACTTAGAGCGTGTCTGAATCAACTTTTGCTAGTTTAACGATGGAAAAAATGATCGACGCGCCAAGCGCATGGTCCAGAAGGGTTGTATCTAGTCTTTTAATGAGTCGTGTGTGTTTTGGGTGTAACGTGTAAACAAATCAGAGTCTTATCTCCCATTCCCTTTAAAAGCCAGTTGCGCTTGCACCATGGCGGATTCGCTATTTACATGTGAGCGGAAAGACTGAACGCTTCTCCAGAGAGGAATCCTTTTATTTGTAATGTTTAAAAATGTTTGTGTGCTGCTGCGCATCCCTGTGTGTGTAACAAGCAGAGTGAACTTGCGTTGTGTACCCGCCTATAGGGAGCATATTACTGCTTTTCATATAAAAACCCTTTTAAAAAAACACACAAAAAAATGACTGCGCTATTGACTTTAGACCAGGTTTTTGTTGGTCAGTGGCACAGCCGTTTTCATTTGCTTTAAAATAGCAACGCACCAACAATGTGCCTGAACACACCTCACTTTCAGACCAGCACTGCACAGATGGGTGCGAGTGTATTTGCTATTTAAACAACGTGGTGCTAGATGTGAAAAATAATAACTGCGTCAGGCTAAAACTAGCAACAACAACAAAAAAAGACTACTGTATATTATTATCTTTTTACAAAAAAATACTATTTAACTTTTTCCACTTAAACATTTCTTACTGTTTCTTTGTAATTCGTAAAAATTGTTTTTACTAGTGCTGGGCGGTATGACCAAAAATTTATATCATGGTATTTTTCTAAATTATACTGGTTTTGCGGTATATGATGGTATTTTTTATTTTTTTTCTCCTATGCATGACTGGGTGTTAACCACATTTTCTACTGATTGAGAGAGGAAATACTGCAGTAGATTGACTAGAATGCCCTATTTTACTGTCATGATGATTGAATATTGTAGAAAAATTCCACACTAGTGTTAATACGGGTTTGCAAAGCCCCACAAAATGATGCTGTGGGGAGACAACCAATAAAACACAAGACCTGCAACATACTCAGTTGAGTTGAGGGCACCTTAAGCATTTAAAAAAATCTAACCCTATATAAAAACAAACTACCAAAACAAGGGAGAAACACGGAAGAACATTTAAAAGGTCTATCAATACATTTAAGAACACTACAGTCTCTAAACAAACAACACACGTCAGTTTAACACAGAAAGAATAAAGCAGTTACTTTTTGGCCCATTCTTCTTTGAATTGTCAATCTGTTTATTAACTTACTTTGTGTATCAGAATAATCCATTGTGTCATCACGGTCGTGATCAGACGTACGGCTGTAGTATCAGTGTCCTTGTTTGCACACATATGTCATTTGAAGAAAACGTGAAGAAAATATGTGCACATACACTCTGGTTCATGTTTAGAGCACTAGAGTATATGAAATATGTCCATAAAAAACTTAAACGCACTCGCTCCGGTCTGTATCTGATATGATCCATGTGGTAAGCATTGTTAATCTTATTGCGGCTCTCCATGTAGAAACCGTACTCATATGCATGCCATGCGTTGTTTGAATTCTCAGCTGTAATCAAGGGCTGAATCTGAAATCATCCCCTATACCCTCAATCACTATTCCCTATGTTATCCACTAATATTGTTCACTTGAAGGAGTGAATGAAAACGAGTGCGTGAAGTCAGACAGCTGCTGTAGGATTGAATGAGTGCACTCAATAATGTCCACTAGGTTTCGGACACCACTACAAATGGCTGTCCCCTCAAATAACGCCCTATTTGAGGGTATATGGGGTTATTTCGGATTCAGCCATAGGCTGTAATGCGATCTCAGCTGTGTCCTCACTACAGTGCAACAGTTAAACGGGACCCCTCTCAAACAGTGTCACACCAAAAGTGACATATACCGATATTGCGGTATCATCAAAATTCATAGCATAACAAAAATAAACACCGGTATTCAGTATGAACCAGTATATCGCCCAGCAATAGTTTTTACACCATTTTTTTTTTCCCCAGTATGACTTTCTAAATGAATTCACGATGGAGATGTAAGGCAAATGTCAATATTTCCACTGACTAATCACACAAATATATCATAAGGTATCATATAACTTTAAAAAAATCTAAAGATAGTGGAAAAGATGCATTTTAGTGATGCTTTTAAGGTGCTTTAGCTTCTTTTTTGAAGCTTGAATGCTCCAGTACCCATTTTATTTGAATCTGAGATGATCCATTAATAACATCAGCATGACGGTTGTTGTATCAGGTTTTGAGCCTGTGCTTAATAAACAAATCACCTTCAAATACACTTTAAGGTGATTCATTTGTTCCATATTGGATTGGATGTTGTGTGATGTAGTATATGGGAAAGATGTTTGTTTTGCACTTTTATGTGGAGGAATGAAGGTTTGCTTCTACAAAAGTTCACACTTGATATTGCTTGAAGACAGGGAAATTTCAAAGCACGCAGTGAGGCATCGGCCAAATCAAAGCTGACAGAAAAAGATGATGGGAGAATACTATCTTGAGCTTATCTTTACGAGAGAGCACAGCATGGTCCATTTGTCATTGAAGGGAAAAAAATTAGGAGGATGATGAAATTGACTGAAGATACCAACCGGCATGTAACTTTTCATACTTTCATGCTTTTCAAGATCCTTTATGATTGGATGGTATGCAAGATACATTTTACCTTATTTTGATTCTAGCCTTCTCCAATTCTGAAAGAAAATCGTGCATTTCGGTGTCGGCTCAACCGTTTTTTTCCCCCTTGTTCCACAAGCTATCTGGCTGTCAGAGGCTGAGGGACCTGCTGTTGGCTCCAAGATTAGGATTGAGCTGGCAGCTCCATCCATTCAATTTACACCAGAGTCTAGCAGAAAGCAACGCAGCAAGGCCCACGTAACACATTGCATCCTGGGGCAGTTGATCAGTCACAATGGATGGGCCATGATGAGATAGAAAGAGGGTCTTGGGTCTAATCTCAAGGCCCTTGTCACCAGCCCTCAGCATTAAACATCCTCTTGTAGTGGGAAGTCCAATTAATTTTCTGTAAATCAACTTTTGAGCAATTTGTTTGAACAATTTGATTTATTTTTAACATTTCTGCTACTTGTCTATAATGATAACATACTTTTTGCTCCAAAAGTCATCTTCCTCTTTAAAATCATAACTGAATTTAAAGGGTTAGTTCACACAAAAATTGAAATACTGTCATTAATTACTCACCCTTATGTCATTCCAAACTCTTAAGACTTTCGTTCATCTTCAGAACCCAAATTAAGATATTTTTGATGAAATCCAAGAGCTTTCTGACCCCTCCATAGACAGCAATTTAAATAACTCTTTCAAGGCCCAGAAAGGAAATAAAGACATTGTTAAAATAGTCCATGTGACAACAGTGGTTCAACCTTAAAGGTGCACTATGTAAAAAAAAATTCAGTAAAATATCCCAAAACCACTAGGCCAGTGTTATATATTTTGTTCAGCTGAGTACTTACAATATCCCAAATGTTTCCAACTATTTGTCAATCATGAGAAAATTGCTATTTTAACCAATGAACCGGGACATGTGAGGGAGTCTCCTGTCAGTTGTGTCATATCTGCGTTACCCTCGGTTTCTGGTTTTATTTTGCAGAAACGCTTTACTCTTACTGCAGTGTGCAACAAGTGTCATAGCAGCCACCGAGCGAACGTCAACACATTCAGATGTATCTAATATGATAAACAGAGCTGTGTTACCTCATACTCATGACCGGAAAAGCGGAAATGGTGCTGGCGACTGTGGCATAATAAAAGTCCCGCTGCTCTCAAGGCGTGTTGCGTTCATCTTATTAACAATCGCTCCAGCGGCCTTGCTCAGCTCCCACAACACTCGGCCCTGCTCTGCTTCATACTTCAGTAACGTTAATAATCGCATCTATGAACATGATTTCTGCCTCTCCTATCCCAATTCTTTTCCACCGGTTGTGAGGTGAACGTCCCAAGATTATGCGCTCAAACTTTGCGTCATCAAACTACGCATTTGTTTAGTTCTATGCCTTTGTTTCTGCCGTAGAACTAGGAAGCACTGCACTGTTTGCACTGTATCAACAGCGTAAGAGTCTGACACAGGCTAGAAGAAATTTTTTTATATAATTGTTATTTTAGGGTGAGTAATTAATGACAGAATTTTCATTTTTGGGTGAACTAACCCTTTAAACATTCAGACCTTACTTATTCATTGTACACTTGGCAGAACTCAAAATATTTAAGGTAATCAGTTAATATTTTTAAGTTAAGAAATTTAGTTTAAGTAAGTAGAACTTGCAGATTAACTTGAAATATTTGAGTAAACTAATTCATGCATTGAACTTAAAATTATCATTTGATTTCCTCTTAAATATTTTTAGTAGTGGAAACTTAGCTAGCTTTAGCTAATTCAATACATTGCTACCTTGCTAATTAGTGACAGTGCTTTGATAGCATTATCATAGCACTTGCTGAATGAGTACAGCAATATAAAACATTTACCATACTGTATATCTGTTCTCAAACAATAAGCTCATGCTTCACTCGTCACCATGATAGTAACCCCCAAAAAATCCAACATAACAGAAACTCTTCTATACTAGCATACCAAAACATTAAACACAACTAAATCTCCCAATTAACATTAATCCTGCACCAATTTTAGCATTTACTCTCCCTTTTGAGTGGCATGGCAAAGCATGCTGCAATAGAATTCCCAGCCCAGTTTCAGATCAATTTAAGTTAGTCTAAATCAGTGGTCGGGAACCTATGCTGGCTCTTTGACAAAATCATGTGGCTCGCCAGGTCTCTCACTCATTACCAACAAATGAACGATAAAAAAAATTACACACATCAACAGAGATCCGCTCTCTGCAGAAAAAGCAGCCAATTACAATTCCCTTGTACAGCCTACCAAAGTTAATGAAAAGTTTATGATGCTAATAATAATATTCAAGTTGTACTGGCCAATGTGCATGTTCGGTGCTGTTCACGAGTGCCACGAGTCACGGCAGCAATCACCTAACCACTTATGTTTCTGTGGTAGCCTAACCTACAGCTCCTGCACTGGGATTCTAAGCAGCTGCGTAGCTTGTTTGAGGTAATGGCGAAAACCATTTTTAGAACAGTAGCGAAAATGTAAAAGTAGGCTATATAAACTTGAATATATCCTTTTATTGAAACTGGTGCTTTGCTGTGCAAAGAGACATTTCAAAACATTTCACTTTTTTAAAAGAAATATTAAAAGCGCGATAAGTCGCAAAAGAGAACTGAATTCTACTGACAGGATGCTGTGTGCGTTTTGAGCGCAACATGGACTAGCATAGCCTTTGTCTTCGGTTACACGCCTAAACGGCCAAGTCGAGTATTCACATAGATGTAAGCACTGTGTGCGTTCACTCTCTCCCTCTCTCACACACACACACACACACACAAACTACTAGTGTTTAAATTTTATTGGGATTTTTTTAATTATAATTTAATTATATTATGTCCCGACCCTGGTATAAGTTAAAGTTCATAAATTCATAAAACTCAAGACAATGAAGCAACTCACATTACTTAAAATATGTCCATTTTGTGAACTCAAAAGAAAAAGAAAGTGCTAAATACTCATAAAAGTTGATTTGATTGAACTAATTTGTTTAATTTGAGTTGGCTCTACTCAAAACAATTACTTATTTTGAGTGTTAGGGTAGATTTGACTCAAAAGAACAATTCATGAATCTGACATCACTACAGTTACCTCCTTCCCCTAGTTCTTTGGCAAGAATACCAGTAACTGTTCAAGTAAGCTAGTTTATCTAGGCAGGATCCTGTTTATTGTTCACAAGGTGACTCGTGACATAAGGGGTCAAGGAGCCATCATGCTGTATAAGTGGAGGCAATGACAATTTCGCAGGTCAATGAATCCAGAAGCGGTGTCACTCAATTGAGGTATTGTTTAATAAGCTGCTTGTATTAGTTGTCTTGGATTTGGGCCTGCTGTGTCAGCGAGTATAAGCCGAACGCTATTTGGGGGTTGTAATTATCATCACCGTTAGGACATATGAGTGATAAGGATTTGAGAAATGGCCTGCTGAACGTCACAGGAAATTGCACAAGCAGAGACAAAATGGGCTGGCATGAGAGCGAAACAGATTCAAACGTCTGGAAGAATTTATTCATAAGCAAACTGACCTTTTGCTTTCTATTTGTTGAAGACACTTCACCACTCATCTCACTGGCTTTATCAGCTGTCTGACGGAGACGAAGCTACTCGGAAGCACGTTGAAACACCGGCAACAGATGGAAAGCACAGTCCGGTGGCTTATGACTAAATTCCACCAGGCATTCCACGATGACCCGGATTAATAATAACTCTAGCGGATGCAATGCAGATTCATTACGTAGCATCTGTTCCCCTTCTGCTACCATGCTGACGTATGGAAAGCAAACATGATATCTCATTAAATATAATTCTGAATAAGTGGATTAAACCAAGTGGATACATTCTGCATACTCCCAATATATTCGGTAACATTCAGGAAATGCTGAAAAAACATGGTATTTGTTTGTTTTATGTTAGTATCATTCATTTATTTTTGCTTATTTTGCTTTTTTGTTTATTAGCTTTTTTTTACATTTGTTTATTATTATTTTATTTTTAATACCAAGTCGTCGATTTAAGCGCTGTTCTCTACGTCAGTGATGTGAACAATTGCATTACACGCTAGTTGCATTTTATTAAGAATTCTTTTTCACCCGCTGTCCTGTGACCCACTAGTTGATAACACTAGTCTATGCTTTTCGATGTGTTATTTTAATGATTTTCGTGTGTGCCTTTTGTACATGGCCAGACTATATTGGCTCTGTAGTTAAACGAGACGGTGAAATGACGGCTATTGCTTGCTGGGACAAGACTTGATTTTCTCAGTTGGGAATTCATTGGATCGTTGTGGTTTGCTATTGGACGATCTCATGTGAGTGACAGATTGTCCCGCTCTCATGCAAGTAAACACATCATCAGAGAAGCAAGGGGGAGGGGAAGTTGTTTTGATTAAAGATTACTGTATTGTCCCGAATATAAGACAATGTTTTTTTTCTTAGAAATACATCTGAAAAAAACGGGTTTGTCTTATATTCAGGGTTTATATAAGACGCTAACAGTCAAAGAAAAGCTCACCTCATCATCGTGTTACTGTCATATTTTCGTGCCTTGCTGACGGGACAAAACAACATAGTTGCATTTTATTAGCATGTAGAATTGTTTTTCACCTGCTGTCCTGTGACCCACTTGTTGATAACGCTGGTCTATGCTTTTCAGTGATAGTGTGTGCCTTTCTACTGGTTTTAACTGCAAGCTGACACTTTCTGTAAATAGGCATCCTCAGTTTTGATCAAACCTTGTCATTTTACTCAATTACTCTCCCGCGGTTTTGGAGCATGCTGTGTTTTTCCCAGTCCCAAATTCGAGAGCTCATTTGAATGGACCACGTTATTTTGTTGGCAAAACTTGTCAATTAAACCATGGAGGTCA
The DNA here is from genome assembly GCA_018749465.1 of Paracanthobrama guichenoti. NCBI lineage: Eukaryota > Metazoa > Chordata > Actinopteri > Cypriniformes > Gobionidae > Paracanthobrama > Paracanthobrama guichenoti. The sequence goes on from CM031967.1 coordinate 9,686,540, forward strand.
TAGATAGGTCATAAAAAAATAATAAAATTAAATGACAATGTGAATTCCTCTTCTTTCCCCTCTTATTTGGTGAGACCTATGAATGTTAAAAAATACAGTGCTCATTATAACCAGGCAGGAAGAAGCACTTATCGGTTACTTTTGCTCCAGGGTGGACTGCTAATGTGTCCAGATCTACAAAAAACTCAAAACAATATAATTTAGTATGGATCCTGGGCAATACACACTATTAGTACCCCTTAAGTAATGTGGGAAGGAAAGTTAGCAAAGAAATTGGATAACTTAATACTTAGTATTATCAAACAATAAATTATGACAAAGTTGTGATGTTAAAGGGATAGTTTGGACTCATTGTCATTTACACCCTCATGTTGTTCCAAACCTGTATTACTTTTTGTTTGTGTACATTCAAATATAGCACATCAAGACACGTCGTACAAAGGGTTCTGTGGCCGTCAAATCTGGTGCAACACATCTTGACACTGAAAGTTTCGAAATTTGAGAGCTTTACTAGAGGGGCATTTTTTGTGAATAATGGCTTAAATTTCAGCTTGTTTCTCATATATAGCTACTGAAACAATCAGTTGTATGGACTACTTCTGTAGGGCATTTTATTTGTAATTCTTGTAATTCGACAACCATTTTGAAAAGAGCAACATAGATTTTCTGGGTGAACTATTCCTTTAAGCTTTAAAGTTGGCATGAAGCAAAAGTCCCAATTGCCTTGTCTTCCCAATTGTGATGTATATTCGAGTGAAACAGCTTCTCGAGCAAGAAAAAAATATAGGTTTGGACATGACTTTCTCAGTTGGGTATTGATTGGATTGTTCTGGTTTGCTATTGGACGATCTTGTGTGAGTGGCAGGTTGCCCCGCCCTAATGCAAGTAAACACATCATCAGAGAGGAGATGTTGCTGTAAGAGGGAGGGGAAGTTATTTTGTTTAAAGATTACTGTAAATGTTTTTTTTTTCTTAGAAATACATCTGAAAAAAATGGTCTTATATTCAGGGTCTAGACTTTTACATGTCAATAATACATCCGCAACAATAGGTGGTGCCAAAAATGCTTAAGATGCCCAGAAATACGGTGTGTCAGTGTATTGTTAGAAGATCGCACAAAAAGACAGTCTTAGAAACGCAAACAGTCAAAGAAAAGATTATTATCTAAGAGCCGCGTGGCTGTCATGTTTGCGTGCCTCGCTGACAGGACCAAACTTCTCCCATATACGATTTTAAAACGTACAATAAGATTTCACTTCCTCTGATTGGCCATCGATCCAGTGCATTGTGATTGGCCCGAATACCATAAGCGTCTGACGGAAATGTCACGCTTCTAATCATATTTCGAACATCAGCTCCCAAAGCAAAGCGATATTGACAGATGACAATGTTGGTCCTACCTTATTAATTCGAGCCCAAATCTGATCCGGATGATGCAGATGACCAAGCTGATCGATCAACGTTGCCAGCGCGACTGGTCCAGAAAGTATCAAATTGGTAAGTTTGCATTTGTTATCATAGAAACGACAAAGATGTAGAAATGGTCTGTGCTCTCTCAGGTGCTAGAAACAGTCCTCCATAAATGCGGAGCACACAGTCGAATATTTGGGTGTTGTAACTAAAGCTTAGCCACTGTTTTCTAATTGTCCCCTCTTTCAGAAGGCCAATCAAAGTAGTTTGGTTTTTGCAACGAAAAAAAAAACACAGCGAATAAAACAATTCTTTTTATTTTTTAATAATAAAATAAAAGCTATTACAGCTATTATAATTTAGCTGATTGGTTTAAGAATGGCATCATTGTAAAACTTTCCTGTAGCTCAAACAATAAGAGCGTGGCACTAGCAACGCCGAGGTCATGGGTTCGATTCCCAGGGAAAGCAAGAACTGACAAAATGTGTACCTTGAATGCAATGTAAGTCGCTTTGGATAGCATCTGCCAAATGCATAAATGTAAATGTAAAACAGGTGTCAAACTTGAATATGAAGAGGTTTCATTATTAAACTTAATTTTTGTATCAAATATTACCTGAAATAAGAGGGCAGTTGTTGTTTGTTCTTAATTTTCTTCTTCATATGACCACTGCCTTGTTTTTTCAGTTGAGTCTATTTTTCAGCTCAGGAAGAAGTTCTGTTCCTTTGCCAACTCTTGCCTGGGGACAAATTAAGACACAGTGAGGTATATCTGAATAAAACTGCAGGCCTCACAAAATGCTCTGTCCTCGACTGGCAAAAGCACCTGAACTGTACAATAGCACTGCCACGTATGTGTTTAGATTTGTATGCAGCTAGACATAAGCCAGTATTACAGCCATGCTGTCCGGGCAAGATAACACAGAGTGCTATGAGTAAGCGAAGCACTTCGCTTTATCCCCCTCAACTCGTACAGAACTTCCTGGGACTAAACTCCGATCCAGTGATTGCCAGGCACAAGCCGAATGTAGGAGTGTAAATGTATGATAAAACTGTCATTTCACAAATGATAGATGTAGCTTAGGTTGCATTTCATTTGAGAGCAAAATAAGAGTTTAATCCTTCAGTTGTGTTGTGTTGGAGTGTCATACTAGTTGTTTTGATGCTACTTAGACTTAGCAGATGAGTGTCAAGAATTAGCAGGTAGCATCAAAGTGTTAAAACGAGGATCAGTATTACGTCTGAGACGAGAACAAACTATTATCTAGATGTTAGCCTGTTCTGTTCCCATCAAAAGAGCCAAATGAATACCCAGCAACCCCAGTTAACCCAGCAGAACAGAACTTCCGCTAGTCGTAAATGTGAAGCGACAGCTTCATGTCAGTAACACATAATGCTCCTAATGAAACTGTAAGTCTGTATTGCCTAGGCAAATTGAAGCTTGTTGCAGAAACCCAAATGTAGACTTAGACAGATTGCTGGTACACATACTATCAGAAAAGGCTTTTCTGTTTCTGATTTGTCTAGAAATAGGAGCTTGAGATGAAATGAGGACATCGACATGTTAAGGCCTGAAACATACTATATACAATTACGTGAACGCAAATACTTCTCGATTTTATCCGTTGTTGTGTTCTGAAATGTGCCAGAATGTGTTGGTTATTTTAAAACATAGGTACATCAGGGTTGCCACAAGGGGCTTTTGTAACATTAATGTTAACGCTGTTCTTCTACAATCAGTTTAATCATAAAAGTCACATTGACAAATGGCAGCTTCTGTTACATTGGAGATGAGCAGTGAATCACAGCAGATTTGGTTCAGTAGGAAGTCAATATTTGGGCAATAGAAAGGAACGCGTAGACAAATAAAATGAACATTTTCTATAATTATTATAAATTGGTAAAATTATTTGGTATTTTTTTTGTTTTGATTAGAGAAAAGAGAATCCTATAGAGCTGGAGTTGCGTAATATATGTGGGCTGCTTCTGCAGTGGCGGAGCCAGAGGGGTGTCCATGGCCACCCCAAAATTTAGATTGCTACATCCATTTCACCTCCTATTGAAAATGTTTTTATGCGTGGCGGCGCGGCACATTGTTCACGTATTAACGTTGAATATTAAGAGAATATTAACGTTAGTTGCCAAACAAACGATTAATAATAAAGGTTGTCAAAAGTTGTTCAAAATCCTGTCGCACCATTCACATTGTTTTCCATTTAAACAAAACAGTTTGTCTCAAAATGTTAATATACTTGACACTGACTTTACCCTAGGCTGGAAGAGTGTATAGACATTTTTCAGTATTTTTCTTTGTGTAAAGTCTGTGCTTATGGAAAGATATAATATAGATTGCCCTTTCTGTTTCCGTTGTGCAGTTCTTACACATCGATGACACTTTTTTTTTTCATTCTTGAAGTGAACTTGTTTGCTTATATGGTGATTAGATTCACTGTTTTGCATTGCCTCCTTGAACATGAGAACGTGCGGCATATGGTGCTTCATCAATAGTGTGAACACAATACGCATAAAGGTATGACAAAAATAGAGAGTATCATAGTAAACACAGTCGGCTATGTCTTAACCGAATGTAAGCAGGTGAGAAATGAAATCAGATGTGTGTCAGTATTGGATTCAATATTGTGCATTTGGTCTTAAAGTGACCACTATAGCCTACCTCCTGCCATACGTCTGTCAAGTTAATCAAAGAACAAAATCACCCACTGATTCTGACTGAATAAGTTTTGTAGATTGTGCATTAATCAATATTTAATTTATACAGTGAAGATTATGCGATGTTATTTTACATTTGATTCAGTTTCTGTACCTGAATTACTATTAGACCTGAAACTTAATTCTTAGCACTGTTCTTAATTTATTGCTGACTGTTCACTTGTATTCAGTAATGTTTTAAATTTATATTGTCAGGCTTATATTAGTAGTTTTTGCTGTGGAATATCAGTTGGAGTTGAGAATTGTAAAATTTCACTGTATCTACAATTTTGGTAGCTTATTTATTAGAATACAATGTTACATCGGTCAAAACAATGAAAACAAATATTACACAATATTTTTTCAAGGTCTATGGACCCCCCTAAAGTAGCCTTGGCCACCCCATGTATAAAAGTCTAGTTCCGCCACTGTGCTTCTGAAAGCCTATGATATCCCACAATCCTGTGACACTTAAGGTCAAAGTAAAGATGCCGTCCGAAATTTGCGGTTGATGGTCAGTTTGTGTGTAAATGTATATTTTTGACTTTTTTCCACTTTTGATGTAATTTCTAGCAAGAAATTGCTATTGATATTATTAAATATTTGCTTAGCTATCACCAAATCTCTCTATTTTGTTGTAAACCATTACGCTGCCTCAGCATGAGGTATCTTTGTGTGTAAACGCTGCCTGCAAAGTCATTGCCGGATAGGGCAGCAAGGCAAGAAGTCATTTGCCTAAAGCCCAAAGTATACTTCGGCCATCCTCGAACCGTGTGACATAATTTTCGTCATCAGGAGGGTCGTCCGCACACCCCGTCTGCATGCAGCCCAATTTTGGAGATGGTACGCATACAACAGAGCATGCACTGTGTGTCGAATTCGGCCATCCGCATCAAAGTCCCTTTAAAGGAAAGTCTGTTCACTTGGCGGCCATATTTGTAACACCTCCAGGCAGCTATTCCGGGCATACAAGACCAAGTCCTATCTATTTGAATGTGGGAATCCTGGAATCTCTAACGGCAGCTGCAGTGATGCAATGACTTTACCAATCAGCAGTTGGTAAATACTTTAGAATGCAGGAGTATTCCGCCATATTGCATATTGCATTTTCGCTCATTCATAAGTAATAGGAGTGAACTGTCTTTCTATATCGACACTCTTTGGCTGCACTCATCTGCGTTTGAGTATACTTTGAAAGCTGTGTGGACATGACCGCCCGCGAGACTCGTCCATATGCGAAAAATGAAGTATACCGGGCCTTAAAGCATGTGAATGCAGCCCTAGTTTAATGCCACAGAGATTTGAAGGTAACTCGAGCACCCCATTTATCTAAATATTTTTTGGTAATAATGTTTACTTTTAGTTATATAGCTCCTGACTTCTCTTATGTGAAATCAAACAAGGACCTGAACCCTGTGTTTGTGGGAGGTTTGAATTTGAAAGCACTTGATCAAACATCATTATGCTTAACTCCACACTATCTTGCATATTTTTGAAATGTATCACTTCGCACCAGCAATGGCATAAAACCCAAGTTGTGAATCATTCAACATATTTGACCTTACTTCTGAGGTATGAAAAACATTTGATTACAAAAGCTGCTGCACTGCAACAATGGAAAAATTAGGAATGTATAAGAATAAAAAGAGATAAAAATTAATAAATTACAAGCTTAAACATTTATATTTTTTTCAACAAAGGTTATGAGATGCCTTTGAAGAGCGAGGCGTTGCGTTGAACTTGTTTATTTAAATGAAGCTGAAACCTGTGTATTTTACATGGGACTCATTTTAATTCCATGGTGTGACCATTTGGCCGTAGACAGTGGTTGATGTGATTTATTCTAAGCCGAGGTGAACGTTCCGCGTTCTTAAAGATTCGAGCATGTGTGTGGGCGGTCATGTGTCCTGGTGTGTGGGAATATTTTACAGTAGATGTGGTGAGGAATGCTTCTGTTTTCAGTATTGAACACACATACATGCAGTAAGAGAGCAAGAGTAGTGCACTATACAGTAAAACTGAATTATTTATTTATTTTATTTTTTTTCACCCTTGCCATTTTTTTTATGCATTTTTATGTGTACACCAAACATGCATGGGAAAAAACATAGGTGCAGGAAAATATTTTGAAAAATGTTCTTGTATTTTTGATTGATACAGCAGAAATAGTTTTAAAGAAATATAACAGAAGGCCAGAAGATTTTTATTTTTGAAAAAGGTGTAATATTGAATATCCGGGTAGAAGAGGGGCTGGGAAAATAGAAACAAACAGTGGAAAACTATTGCTTTTGGATATTTTCGAATTATTAATCACAGTCAAAGGTTGCGTATCTCATGACTTCCTATATTTCAAAGTGACTTCATGAATAAATAAGCCCAAATTCGCTTATATTAGGTGAACATGGCAACACTGCTTTACAGCCTCGTTTTCCTTCACATCAAATGAAATATGGGGTCATGTTTCCAAAGAGCCAATTCCTGATTATTTGTACTCAAAAGTGTTTTTTTTCTGCTGCCATTGTGGTATTTTTCTTCTATGCATTATGAATATAACTGAATATTTGATCATTCTCTGGCATCTTACACAATATATGAAATTATAATACCAAGCATGTGTAATGAAGATTTCAGTCCTCATTACAAACGGAATATGAAACAACCGCTTGATTTTACTTTTTTTCCCCCCAAGTTCATCATGAATATTTGAATTCACAGGCGAACGAGTTGATCGAGCTTCAATGACTTTGTATTTGCTTCATTTTTTATAATTGCCACGCCAAACAAAAGGGAGATATTAAACAAGCTCCTATGACTACGTCTCCCCCGGGAGAATTTGTGTGTCCTGCTGGCATTAATAAGCAAAACATGAATATTCAAAACAATGCTGCTTCAGATCTCCCTTATGCAATCTGCACTGGTGATAATGCCGCGCTGCCCAGTCGTGCACAACAAAAAGGCGTTTTTATCAAACCCACTTTCATTCCTAGCTAGAAATGATCATTATGAATGGAGAAATACCAGCAGTACCACACTTACACTTACCATTCTTACTGTTCTTTAAGATTAAAACTGGGAGGAAAAGCATAGGATACTTTAGAGATACTATTGCTGTTTAAGGAGAAATCAGGAGCATGTGGCGCCCAATGCGGGGACCTCCCAGCGGTGACAAATTTGCTCTTAATCGGTTGCTGTGTATGCTATGTTCATTTCAGATTTCTGAAAGAGGTGCCATCTCCCTTTTATGTTGATGGATTTTAACAGGGTTTGGCAGCGCAGATGCTTGTGGAACGTGTAGGCAGGGAGTTCAGACCTGAATGACGCTTCTATTCCGGTATAGGAGCAGGGGGCGTCTGGAAGTGGCAAGTGGCTCGTTTGTGTTGGCCTGTCACTGATGCTGATTACCTCGCACTTTAGAAGTGCCACACAGAAGCTAAAACATATGAAGTGTTCTGAAAGAGTACATAGGAAGCTTTAAGGTCATGTTTGACAGCTGAATTATAACGCAACTACAGTAGGATTCATGCTACCTACATGGTCCATTTATGCTGAAATGCAGATTGAATTCAGCGCGAATGGATATGTTAGGCTGTTCAAATCATCGTTAGCCGTTTCGGTTGATGAAACGTGTCAGTGTTTCTCAACTGGTGGGTTGGAAACCGAAAAACAATGGTGAATGCAATTAAAGGGATAGTTAACAGAAAAATGAAAATTCTGACATTTACTCACCCTTAAGTTGCTTCAAAACAGACTTTTTTCAGAAACGCAAAATATATTTTGAAGAATGTTAGGGTCCAAACAACAGTGGACCCCATTTGGCTTTCATTGTCACTGAGGAGAGAGTGTCAAAGGTTGTGCATTCAATCAGACTTGGAATTCATGGTATTTTGGTGCAATTTTTTTCAGAAATTAGGCAAATAATGTAAATATTTGATTTTAAAGTGCCACTATTATGGATTTTTGAAAATTAGGCAAGGCGAGTTTATTTATATAGCACATTTCATACACTATGGTAATTCAAAGTGCTTTACACAGAAAAGGGAATTAAAATAATCACAAAATAAAATGTAATAAAAGTAATTAACTGAGATGCAAAGATGATACAGTTATAAAAGGAATTAAAAGAGTAAAAGATGATACATAGACTTTTCATCTGGTTAGAAATTTTCAGTGTAATATATGTTTGTCTCTTATATTTAATTAATTTCCCCACTTGCTCTGGGACTTCCCCATACTAGTTGTCTCTATTCTCTCTGGATTTCTTTTGGCGCGCCTAAATAATATCGGACGTCTCCAGCAGGTCAGAACTTTCACATATAATCGGCCACGCAGAGTTAACACTATTTCAGTCCACATTCCGATTTATCACCCACGTAGTTTCAATTTCTCTTCCAGAAACTTCTTAACTGCGTTGTATTTAACCACGTGATCTTAATTTCTCTTCCAGAAACTTCTTAACTGTGCTGCATTTACCCACGTGATCTCAATTTCTCTTCCAGAAACTTCTTAACTGCGCTGCATTTACCCACGTGATCTCAATTTCTCTTCCAGAAACTTCTTAACCACGCTACATTACCACAAAGCCAGCCCAACCACTGTTTTTTTTTTTCTTTTTTCTTCATAAATAAATACAATTGTAACAAAAATAAAAACACGGTTACATTTGAAACAAATAAAATAAAGTGCAAGCAGTTTGGACAAAGCACAGAGCTCATTCAGTAAATGCATAGCTAAACAGATGTGTTTTGAGTCTGGATTTGAAAGTGGCTACTGTTGGAGCACATCTGATCTGTTCTGGAAGCTGGTTCCAGCTGCAGCTGGTATAATAGCTAAAAGCAGACTCTCCTCGCTTTGAGTGAACCCTTGGCATTACTAGCTGATGTGATCCTAATGATCTGAGTCATCCTAGACCATTTAGTGATTTATATACCAGTAATAATACTTTAAAATCGATCCTAAATGTAACTGGAAGCCAGTGTAAAGACCTGACGGCTGGTGTGATATGGTCATATTTTCTGGTTCTGCTCAGGATCCTGGCAGCAGCGTTCTGTATGACCTGCAGCTGTCTAATGGTCTTTTTGGGAAGGCCGGTGAGGAGTCCATTACAATAGTCCACCCTGCTGGTGATGAAAGCATGAACAAGTTTCTCTAAGTATTGTCTGGAAAGAAAGCATCTAATTCTTGCAATATTTTTGAGATGATAGTAAGCTGATTTAGTTATTGCTTTTACATGACTACTGAAACTATGGCCTGTCTCCAGAATTACACCAAGATTCCTGACTTGATTTTTAGTTGTTTGACCCTTAGCATCAAGGTATGCATTCACCTTGTTTCTAAATGCAATGAGTTCAGTTTTGTCTTTGTTTAACTGAAGAAATGTTTGCCACATCTAACTGATAACTTCATCAATGCATTTACACAGGGAGTCAATGGGGCTGAATTCATTAGGCGATAGGGCTAAGTAGATCTGAGAGTCATCTGCATAGCTGTGGTAAGCAATTTGGTTCTTTCTTATTATTTGGCTCAATGGAAGCATATACAGGTTGAATAGGAGTGGCGCAAGAATTTACCCTTGTGGGACTCTGCATGTCATGGATGTCCACTCAGACTTATGGTCATCTGTACTCGCATAGTAACCTCTCCCTTCTAGGTATGACCTGAGCCATTTAAGGACCATCCCAGAAAGCCCAACTGTAGGAGCCATAGTTACTAGTTTATTTAATTTTGATCAATTTGTTCATTTAAATATAATTTTTGTTGTTGTATTGTTAATTGTTTATTTATTTGAGTGTGTGCCCTCTATAGGTGAGAGAAATGTTTAAAAGGATATGCCACCCCTGACAGGAGGGGGGCGCTGGTGCAAGAGCACAAAGGTTTTTGATCGTATATATGGAGAAAGCCTGAAAGCGGCCTTGGAGTTGTTTGTTTGTTTTATGCTACAATGCATCTTTATTTTTGATTTAATAAACTTCAGTTATCATTTTGAAACATCAACAAGCCTCTTTGGATCTATTCATGCTACTTTGTACGTGTCAGAAATATTGCATCATCACCTCTCACAGTGGCCAAGAAACAAGGGACAAAATTGGAAATTTGAAGCTTGTTTTGCTGCTACACAGACACAGTTTTCTAGCCTGTCAAGAAGTATGTTGGGATTGACAGTGTCAAATGCTGCACTGAGGTCAAGTAGCACCAGCACTGATAATTTACCTGTATCAGTATTGAGGTGAATATCATTTATTATCTTTATGAGCACTGTCCAGATTGAAAATTGTATATACTGATTGAAAAGTGTCCGTTTGAGCTTAAGAATTTGTTCAGCTGATTAAAAACTACTTTTTCAACAATCTTGCCTATGAAGGGAAGATTTGAGATTGGTCTGTAGTTGCTCAATATGGTGTTATCCAGATTGCTCTTTTTCAGGAGGGGCTTAAAGCTGCGGGTTTAATGGACTTTGGAAAAGTCCTAGAAAGAAGTGAGGAATTTACCACTTCTAGGAGATCTGCTTCTAAACAGTTGAACACACTTGAAAAAAGAAGTGGGAGTGTGTCAGGAGCACAGGTTGATGTTTTAAGGTGCTGTACCGTTTCTTACCATTTGTACCGTTGTTACCATCAATTGCTTCGAAATCAGACATAGTGACTAATTTCTGAAATTGTGGACGAGTCTGTCTGACCTCAGCACAACACGATGATACTGATTGCCTGTCTGATATTATTAATCTTCTCCGAAAAAAAAGGAGGCAAACTCATTGATTGGGAATGTGATTTGGGGGGGTTTGTTAGTCTCTCTACAGTAGCAAAAAGAGTGTTTGTGCTGTTTATGTTTCTGTTTATAATATTTGAGAAGAAGGTCTGTCTAGCTTTGCCTAGTTCTACATTGAAAACATGTATTATGTCTTATTTTTGTCCCCATAGTAATATTAGTTTGATGTGTAATAGGCAGCAGATTGGATGGGTTTGCTATACGGCTTGAGAAGGCCTTAGATTTTCTATCACGTAATAGAACAGAAATAGAGAAAGCTGCAGGCACACTGGGTTCCCGCTTGTTCTGTAAGCATTTGATAAAGTTACTGTTATCATAGCGGGGACCTGACACACATGAGAGCTGGTATCAGTTGTTTTTGGTTCACCTACAACAGATGGAGGAGGGTGTGGGCCCTGGCATTGTGACCAAGGAAGTTTCACAGGACGAGGGGGTGGACAAGCTGGGTCCATCGGCTTTGGTGGTCGTCGCTTTTTGGTTGATGTCTGGGGGCTCGCAGTGATCGAGTGTGATAGTCTGGTTCCAGCATACACCAGTTCCTCAATTTTCTCTGAGAACCTCAAAATTACCTTTCATGTAGTGTGTAAAATAGCTCTAAGTGAATGAAACATCCTGCAAAGTTTTAAATCTGAAAGTGCACCATATATAAAGTTATTGTCTTTTAAAAGTAAAAGTCGAGTCAATTAAACATTGTTTTTAAAAACAAATCCCAAATCGTTTTGTTGTACGTCAAGACGAAACATCAGCATATTGCCTGCATTTTCAGCCTCGTTTGGCATTTTGATAGTTTCACTTGCACCTAAATAAATTCAGAAATTAATTTATCTGTGACGTGTTACACTGAACTAAAAAATGGCGACAGACAGCAAGATTAATCAGATTACAGCACGTCACTTCTCAGACATTCTTACTCCGATTCTGCATGTTCAGTCGGCCTGAAGTGCCATAAACTACATTGACACTTCCCATTGAGAAAGGTCTTGCTCCAGTCATGTTTTCGATTTGACTTTCTGGTTCATCAGCATCTCCGAACGTTTCCTCGTCAGACTCTGGCTTGAATTTGTAAGGCAAAATCGATGCCATGTCTGTTCATACACTATAAAATGATATAAAATTATTATAAAATTTTCAACACTTGACAAGCCATAATCCAGTAATGGTAATAGGCATTCCATTTCCGACATGCGCTGCATGCAGTATACCAATCACAACTGATTGGGTCATCTGACCAATCACCGCAGATTAGCATCACGCAATGGAGGGGTTTGGAAAAATGAATCGTTGAGTGAATCCTTTGGGAGTCGTTGAGCAAATAAGGTAAAAATAAATGCATATTATAAGACAATGAAAGTGTTTTTTGACCTTGCATGCATGTAAACCTGTTGTTGGGCACTCCCAAACAAAAATAGAAACCTTTCAAATACCATTATAGGCACTTTAAAAACATTATTGTTACTTTTGTATGATAAACCATTTTGGCACTGTGTTGTGTGGCCAATTGATGTTCAATGGAAAATCTGCTAAGCAAAAGCTATTGTATATTCATTGGTTATGTGGGATGTTGAACTCAGTGCTTGAGGAATTGCTTGATTGGTTATATTAACAGCAAAGCAGTTTTTAGCAAAATAGAGTGTCTGTTGTAACTGTCATTTATTCTCGTGTCCTACATCTGCTCCCCTGTCTCATTCCCTAGGATTTGTCCTGTGGGACATGTCAGTCATGTAGCCGGTTCCGCACTGGAACGACAGTTCCGCCAGAGTTTTGAATGGGGATGAAGGACTAAAGAGGCATATGTTGTATTAGAAATTATATTTAACTCAGAAGCAAAGAAGGGACAGTCACTACTAACAAGGAGAAAAGCATCTCAATTTCGTTGCTCAAGGCAAACGGAAAGTAAAGGTATGCATCGTGACTGTTTAAGGAAGTCTGAGGAATCTAATTTGTAGAGCCAGCCAAGGTAATTCGGCACAGATATGTCAATGCAAAAAGAACAGATATTTGACATTTTCTAGAAGTGAACTAAATATGGCTGTTTCTTGTTTTGTTTACTGTTGCTCAAGTTATTCAGCATCATACAAGACTATCTATAGCTCTTTTTTTAGTGTGCAAGGGGATTCAGGGTAAATTATAGTGTTTATTTTAAAACATATGATCTGCAGACGGTGTGACCAGTGTTGGTGGTAACACATTTACGTAATCAGATTACTTTTTAACGCATTACTTTTAAAATTACTAAAAGTATATATATTTTTTCAAATAAGTAACTCAAGTTACTTTGTTTTCCCATTTAATGACTGACACCCATCCTGTCCATATGAGGTGTTGTGTGTGCTGTGTAAACATGATGGTTATTGTAGTTCTAGACTAAATGTGAGTATGCATTTACTCATCCAGGGCTCGACAATAAGGACTGCCCGATGGCCCGGGGCCAACGTGAAAGACACTCGGGCCAGCTGACAGAACTGTCACTTGCCCACTCGTGCCAGTGGTGCATCTTCACAGAAGTTGATCATTCGCGCATTTGTAAGCTTTGCCTATTTAAATATTCAAGCACACATGGACGAGAAAGTGTCTTTCAGTTTGGTTCTCGTGCGGCGCAGCAACACTAGCTTAAGTGCACCCACGCGTCTCACAGCGAGCGAATATTCATACAAAGTTATGTCAAAATGCCTGTCTTGTCGAGTAGCATCGTAAACATAGTCGGTTATGTCTTTTAAATGAACGTAAACATGAAATATGCCAGTCACCGCCAGCGTTTTTGTTATTTTTCACAATTTTCATGGCCCACAGAATATCAAAACATGCAAATATATAAAAAGAAAGAACAGACCCTCTGCTTTATTCTAGCGTCATGCATTCTTTTTTAATCAACACTTGAATGTGGGTAAGTTTCATGAAAAAAGCTGAGAAAAATTGCGTTTTTGTAACAGACTAACGTTACATCCACATCGGATTCAGAATGATGACCAAAACACAGATGGAGTAACTGTTAGATCGAGTCCATCAACACCTCAAAGCTTTGGCCCTATAGCTCGTCCTGAGTGACATTTCATTCAATAACAGCCGTTTTGATTTAGATACTGTTTAATCCTGATGATCGCATTATTTTTCATATGCATCTGCTTGTATGAGATGGCTAGTGTATAACAGTGAAAACAGGGAAATCCGGAAAATATTTGTTAATGGGAGGGAAGCATTTTCTCCTTTTATACAGTCTATGGTTCATGACAAAAGACAGAAAAAAATCACTCACTGCTCTTGACTGAATAACTTTAATAAGGGTTAATCTATATTTATACAGTGAAGACTATGCAGTGATATTTTACATTTGATTACTATTTCTGTAGCTGAAAATCTAGTTTAGACCTTAGACCCTGTTTGTATGTTTGTTCTGTTGTATTTATGCTGTTGCTCGTAATTCTATTATTTGACTGTCTTTAACTATTTAAAAAAAAAAATGTATGAGTTAGGCTTTTTGGAGTCAACCTTATTTATTAAGGTTACATGGATCAAAAACAGCAAAAACAATAACTAGGCCTATTTTGTTATATTTATTACTTTTTTGTGGTGGGGCCAGTAAACATTTTGATAGGGCAAGTAGAAAAAAATCCTTAGCGTTAAGCCCTGTCATCTCACTTGTACAAAAACAGATTAAATATTCCTTAAAAATGAATAAAAACAGTAAAATGCAAACTCAGAATATTATGCAAACCTTTAATAATAAAATATGTTAAAAGGGGTAATGAACTAAGCTTTTTTTATTTTTTTATATAAATATATAAATAATTGTATGTATTTAATCTCACTTTATTAACCAAGGTCTTTGCTGCTGACCTTCGATGATCTAATTCAGCCATACTAATAAGCAAAAATTACTTTAGATAAACATCACATTTGTGACCCTGGACCACAAAACCAGTCATAAGTCGCATGGGTATATTTGTGGCAGTAGCCAACCATTCATTGTATGGGTCAAAATTATCATTAGGACAAGTAAAGATCATGTTCCATGAAGATATTTTGAAAATTTCCTACCGTAAATATATAAAACATTTATTATTAGTACTAATATGCATTCCTAAGGACTTTATTTGAACTGCTTTAAAGGCAATTTTCTCAATATTCAGATTTTTGTACCCTCAGATTCCAAATTTTCAAATAGTTGCATCTCGGCCAAATATTGTCCTAACAAACCATACATCAATGGAAAGCTTATCTATTCATCTGACCCTTTATGGTTTTGTGGTCCAGGATCATATTTGTGTTTCATTTTTAATTTTTTGTTGCAGAAGTAAGTGCTTGAGCTGCTCCCGCTACTGTACAGGCGTCAACTTGTATTTCCTTCAGACTGAGGTTTATTCATTTCACTTTTTACATTTGCCAAAACATTTTTGTTATTAAAATCACAAACAAGCAAGCCCAGCCCAGGAGAGAAAAAGTAGCGTAGCACATTACTTTCCATAAGTAGTAACTTACACGATTAGGTACTGTTTAGGGAGTAACGCGATATTGTAACACATTACTTTTAAAAGTAACTTTCCACAACACTGGGTACAACATATTTTTTTTTTCTCATAAATTTACGTTCAAAAATCTGAGCAGGCATAATGCTCCTGTCAAACTTGAATACATTATGTAACAGAATGCTTTCTTTATGAAGACAGTTGTTTGCAGATTTCACAGGCTTTACTTGCTTTATTAAAGCACACAAATCCTCTGCGACCTTGAGCGGCGAGATCCATTTTTTGTTCATTTCTTTCATAATGTGTTGTGATGAGAACTCAAGGTTTAGCTAATGCCTTCCTCTTCTCTCTGCTGTCCCTGTTGTGTTGCTTATGAAAGATGGTGCCCCATTTTCTTTTCTACTGTGTTTTTTTCTGTGGCAGAGTCAGAGTCAATCAGCAACACTCCACACTATTCACCGGGGTGACAGATTGTTCCCTATTCTTGAAATGATGCAAAGCATCACACTGGAAATCATTAATTAGATTATTTTATTTATTTATTTTTTAAACTGTCTCTTTACTGTCTGGTTTACTGTCTCTTCAGTCATTAAATAGAGACTTAAAAGAATTGTAACACTTCTATTTTTGAAATTAGCACAGGGAAACATGACCCAGGGGGACGGACAGACAGCAAAGATATAATTTATTTTTATATAAATTAATTTTCATTCTGTAGACCATCACCCCCAATCTTCTAAGTGGACATGAATTTCTGAAACCTACTATGAGAAGGATTTGGCAAAATGTTAATTAGGTTGCTAGGTAATCCAAAGTGCCATTTATTTACACCTAACCAAATTAATATTCATGAACAGAACCATGTTCTGACGTCACAAGCAGCTTGCCAGCTGCTCCTCTCTTCAAAACTTGTTTTGGCACTGCTGTCCTGCCATCTATAAGTCACTGTTAGAAACATTAGCTCTGATAAACAAATGCCAAAAGTTGCTTTTCTAAGCGCACTAAATGGAAGACTCTGCCTCAAGATAATGCCTATCAATTAATGATTCACCATTCTCTCTTCCTGTAGTTTCATTGTTGAATGGAACGTCATTACGAACATGATAATCCTTGCAGCCTCTCTTCAAAGTTATATTGTACCATAACAGTCACGTCTCACTATATTCACTTCCCAAATGCACTTCACGCTTGCTTGCCCCTCTTCCTCCACCGATAAGAATGTGCGGCTATAAAGGTAGAGCATAATTACTGCATTGTGCAGTTTAAAAGTTTACTGAATTTTGGCTTATGTGCACAAAGTCAGAATTTTGACATGATTTTAAAACAATACACTGTATGATTAACGTCTCTATGAATTTCTTCACAATGGGGCTGATTGGATGTATACATAGTGCATCCGGAAAGTATTCATAACGCTTCACTTTTTCCACATTTTGTTATGTTACAGCCTTATTCCAAAATTGATTAAATTCATTATTTCCCTCAAAATTCTACAAACAATACCCAATGTCAATGTGAAAGAAGTTTGTTTGAAATTATTAAAAATAAAAAACGAAAGAATCACATGTACTGCCATGACACACAAACTTGAGCTCAGGTACATCCTGTTTCCACTGATCACCCTTGAGGTGTTTCTACAACTTCATTGGAGTACATCTGTGGTAAATTCAGTTGATTGGACATGATTTGGAAAGGCACACACCTGTCTATTTCATGCATTCTGACTTAATTACACTGTTAAATAGTTGGATTCTCATGCTAAACGTGGCCAACACTTCAAAAAATTAGTTGGGCGTATGGAGTATTTCTGTGCCAAATGCACTCCTTCAGGATTCAAGTTTCAGAAAGTTTTTTTTGAAAGAATTCCTTGTATGTGCACTTCTCCCAGATATGCGCGTGCGCACATCAGCCAGAACTTGAGCAAGAGCGTCAACAATGAGCTTCATTCGGGTTACGGAAGCCGTTGGCAGCGCTGTCATTTTGTTTTTAGACCACAAAACTAAAGAAGTGCGTTTCTGGTTATGAGGGAAAGATGACCTTGTTCAGCTTCCCAAATAACTCAGCGTTAAGGAAACAGTGATGCAGTTTGCATGGATGCAGTGGAGCTGCAACAGAGTTCTGCAAGTGTGTTTGTTTGTTCCCGGTCACGAGTCGAAACCGCAGACAGTGAGTGAAACTGCATCAAATGTCTGTTTTGTTGGCAATCGGTGTGTAAGTTCATATAATGTCAACAACACAAACGTATAGTGAATCGAAATTTATCCAGGGAGTGTGTGTGTGTGTGCTCGTGATTCTTTAGCTGTGCCCACTGCACGCCTCCACGAGTTCGGCTATTTTCGGAAAGAATCGGTACAGCGTATCTGTCTTTTATAAATATGATAAAACTAAAGACTCATCGGAGATATGAAGGATGCAATACTAGTCTATGTACTCAAGATCAACATGAGATTGGCAGAAACTCTGTGTGTTATGCCCCCTTTAAGTAAGAAAAAAAAAAAGTTTAAAAGACGTCTGCAAGTCAGTTCTCTGAAAAGATCCAAAAACACTGATTTGTTTAAAAACAATAAAGCACTATTGTTGAGAATCATTGGACTTGATGTGAACAGACCTTTATACACAGACAGAAGAGAAAACTTGTCAAAACTGGCCTCCAGGTTTCTCTTCATGAATCAAACAATAGCCAACAGCACTATCCATTATTGATGGCTGAAATACAAATAACACTATGCTTTCAGCTTGAAGGTGAACCAACAAACACCCGTTCCCTTAAGTACTGATGAGTCAGAGGAGACGTGTCAGAGAAAGGCTTTACATCATCAGATCTGGGCTCACAGAGTCGGCTGGTTTTTCTCTGACCTCAACCTCTATCATCCATGCCATCAGCACAGTACAAACAAAAGTGAAAATGAATTTTCACTTTCCAATTTCCGTAAATGGCAGTTCTTTGTTTCCCACCAAACAGTGCACACTCTACGGCTGTTTACACTGCAAGGCTTAAAGGGATAGTTCACCCAAAAATTTTATTTCTGTCATTAATTACTCTCCCTCATGTCGTTCCAAACCCATAAGACCCTCGCTACATTAAAAGCTGTCTTTGTCAGCAAACGTGTCACCCTCGCCTTGCGGTGGCTTGCAATTCCAAGGGGAATCAGATATGTGTGTTTAGACGTAGGTCAGATGTCCAGATATCGGGTATGTATCTGATTTAAAACCACATTTGTAAGTGGCTCAGATCAGATGTGAAAAAATCTGATCTCTTGTAGATTTTTGTTTACACGTGTGCAACAAATTCCGATCTTTGTCATATATGAGTAAAAAATCAGATTTTTTTTTTTTTGTGCCAGTGTAAATTCAGCCTGCATGTACTCTTTGTTTTTGTTGTACCATGCAGTGACAAGTGCAATTGTATGTATGTATGTATACATGTATTATTAGCTAGATTGTAAATTACATTCTTATACATTTTAATGGTACCATCATCCAATCAGTGTTGCCATGATGATCTTAATGATTCCATAGTATTCCAAAAACATCCATAGTATCCTTTTTTTTCCAGAAACAGTCAGTTCACAATACTGACATCTTTCATAGTGTTTCCTTTTACTTCTCACTCGACTAAATGTCACTGATTGTCCCAATCTCCAGCTGATGGAGATTTGAGTAGAAAACGAGGATATAACCTCATTAGCCGAGGCGACGAAAAGCTATTGAGACTGATCCAACTGATCTATCTGTAACCATGAGAGTAAATTGAACTGTCCTGCTTCAGTAAGTTGATCAGGAAGTGTGTGCGCATTATACTAGTGTGTGTGAGTTCAACGGGTTAGTGTCGGCTGAGAGGAGGTGTCTTTCACTTTACGGTCACCCAAAGATGATGTCAGTATTATCTGATTATCTGAGTCTGATGATTATTAGAGCAGTCTGAAAATGATGAGTGTGTACAGGTATATGTGGTTTATGAGGACACAAATGTGTATAATTACATGGGAATTATATATACATTACACTTCCTGTGACCTCATAAACTGTGATGGGTAGGGTTAGTGTATGGGGATAGAATATACGGTTTATACAGTATATTCTATTCGAGTCTCAGTAACCACATACTTGTGTGTGTGTGTGTGTGTGTGTGTGTGTGTGTGTGTGTGTGTGTGTGTGTAGAGATATATATATATATAAAAGACAACAAGCACTGTAAAGGTTTTGCACAAACTCAACCGACTGGCTTCTCTCCTGTATGATCGCCTCTTCAGACCTTAGAACTGCACATGAGCTTCTTTTGAACTGAACTCCTTCCCACAAATTGATCATAGATACTCCAATATTCAAAGTGCAAATAGAGACCAAAATTTGACCGACCGCTTGAATGAGCGCTCCGGTTTACTTTCACTTTCAATTTCGCGATCGTGTGTACTCTGTGAATAGGGAGCGGTGGTGCTGAACGGCGCATTTTAAAATATACGACAATTGTCTGACACTTCTATTGCACAACAAATCCTCCGCCATGATCCTGTGTCGTGATTAAGAGTGGTCAGTGACCTGTCAGTGTAATGTTAAGCCTGATCGTGTGTGTGTGTGTGTATATATATATATATATATATATATATATATATATATATATATATATATATATATATATATATATATATATATATATATATATATATATATATATATATATGCATATTTTTTTTTTTTCATAAAAACAAAGCACTTTGGGCGGGAATTGCTGCACACCAACAGTCATACAATTTCAGTAACTCCAGGATTGCTTATCGATTTCTGTGATTATTGTTGCATCATGTGGCACAAGCAATCGTTTTTGTGTCCTTTCCTAATGGTTCCCAAATCAATCATAAGCAAATTATACAAGATCTATATCACACTGCATAATGCTTAGCAGTTACACTGAAGACCCATAAAATAGATTGGTATAGGATGGATGTGACTGGAAGAGCAAGATGGGGCTTTGATAACCCCTTCTCCCCACCCCTTCTCTTATTTATCTGTGTTGTAGCTAAACTGAGCGTGAACTGTAACTCATCTCTGGATGAAGTGATGTGTCTGGTCAACAGAGAACTACAGCTACAGCACTTCCTCTCTGAGGTGATGCTTGCGTTGATTCCTCTCATTGTCAGCCACTTCATATCCTTATAAATAGTTAATGTGAACAAATGTATGAGATGCAGTTTTATCTTCAAAAACTCCCATTGTTCTGTCATTTCTTATCTCAGTGAGCATCAAATGCTTTTCTATTTTTCAGCGGGTGATTATAAAAGGGAGTGACTTGCATTAATGGCTTCATTATAACTTTTGGATCATAAACTGTATAAACGATGATTGTATTATAATCTGTATACACTTGAACAACAGTATTCTTAATTAAAGTCTTAACTAGCTTTCGCCTGCTGTGAAATAAATGTTTCTAGAGCAGTTAGCATTTGCATGCTGAAGCGTGATGTGTTTGCTTTTGACAATGAGTCAGGAGGCATTTGATTGGATGTTTTTGATGTTGGCAGAATCAAACGGCCCATGGGTATTTAGTTTGTGAGGTCAAGTTGAGTCAAGTAGTCATTGAGTTTTTGAGGTGGGCGAAGACCAAATGATAATTGGACATTGAGTTTTTGAGGTGGGCGGAGTCGAATGATCATCAGACGTTTGATTTTTGAGGTGGGTGAAGTAAAATGATAATTTTTTAGATGGTCAAAAGCCTACAATACACAGGTTAATTACTATTTGAGCAGTTTCTTTTGATTATTAGCATGTTTGTGAATGAATGTTATTTCTTCGGTAAATATGAATTCTCAACCATTGTATTTTAATCGTAGGCCAAATAGATATTGTGGGATATTGTGTTTTGAGGTGGGTAGAGTCAAATGCCCATTGGGTGTTCTATTTTGAGGTGGGTGGAGTCAATATTATCATTGAGTGTTTGTTTTTTTAGGTTGGGTGGAGTCAAATGCCCATTGGGTGTTCTGTTTTGAGGGGGGTGGAGTCAATATTATCATTGAGTGTTTGTTTTTTTAGGTTGGGTGGAGTCAAATAGTCATTAGACATTCTGTTTTTGAGGGGGTGGAGTCAAATGCCCATTGGGTGTTCTGTTTTGAGGGGGGTGGAGTCAAGAAGATTATCATCGAGTGTTCATTTTTTTTAGGTTGGGTGGAGTCAAATGGTCATTAGACATTCTGTTTTTGAGGTGGGTGGAGTCAAATGCCCATTGGGTGTTCCGTTTTGAGGTTGATGGAGTCAAGATTATCATTAAATGTTGTGTTTTTGAGGCTGGTTTGAGTCAAATGGCCCATAGACATTCAGTTCATGTGTTAATTGTTATTGGATGATGTAATTTTGTAGTTCTCTTCAATTTTAAACCTGGAACTATTGTGTTTGAATTATATTTGGCCTTTGAGATCAGGGCTGCTTTAGGCTACTGCAGAATGTGTCATGCACTGCGGTGCACTGGGTGAAATATTGAGAAGTAGACATTTTAAAAGCAGGACGTGTTCAAGGAGCTGTCAGTTTTTGGAGAACCATAAAATGGGACAAAATACTGTTCCACCTCTCAGTTGTCATCAGGCGCAAGAGCAGAGAAGTGCTCATAAATTATTCCTGCCAAGAACAAAATGGTGCCCCCCCACAAAAAGAGAGGAAAAAACATTGTCATTGATGTCGTTCGTTGCAAAAGCCTCAGTTTGGTTCATCAAATATTTACAATATTTATTTAAATATCAAGCAATTAATACATAATGAGACAAAATGAGTTGGAAATCTGAGTCACAAATCGCCTGGTGTAAACGTGGCTTGAACAGACAGACAGGTAATGCTGATCTAACTCTCAAGTCATCTCAGCTGACATCCAATGTTTTTTTTTTTTTTTTTTTTGTTCTTATTTCCCCTATGTAGGTTCACTTTAAACTATAGACAGCTGCGGGGAGGAACAATTTTCTAGCCGTTTCCGCTTTGCTGCCCCCTGGGGTACATTGGAAACTATCTGGAACAACCGTGTTTTGTTGCGTACAAAATACAGTAATTTCCTTGTCTCCAGACCCCTTGAATATGGCATTTTTGTTTACCATGAAAGTCTCTGAAGATTGTGGCTTTTTGCTCAAACTTCCTCAGCAGTGAGACACAGCTTTTCTGAGAGGGTTGTATTTATAGCTATGCGGTTCTGTTTTTCCTTTAATTTCTAATGCATCTAACAGCATTTAATCGCCGATATCCTTTGAAAAAGTCTGGTTGAACAAACTGTTCAGAGGCTTCCATCTTTTGTTTTTGAAGATGTCTGTGAAAACAACCACAGAATTTGATGAAAACCCAGAATATTTTGTTGCGTAATGTTTATTTTCAGGTGGCGATTTTGTTTTATTAAAATATTACAGGCTTCAACT
The DNA here is from genome assembly GCA_018749465.1 of Paracanthobrama guichenoti. Taxonomy (NCBI): domain Eukaryota; kingdom Metazoa; phylum Chordata; class Actinopteri; order Cypriniformes; family Gobionidae; genus Paracanthobrama; species Paracanthobrama guichenoti. Next base: position 9,709,269 of record CM031967.1, read on the forward strand.
CATTCCGGATCTAGAACGACACAGAAAAATCATCACATGGGTCACCTGTGATCAGAGAGCAACAGTCTCGCTCATCCATTTCATACGCGGCCTATCAATTTGTTAATGTTTGAACATTGTGTCTTATAATTGGCTTTCAGGAGCTGAATGTGGGGGAGTCTATAGTTGGCAAGCTGCCTCCAAATGCCAGTAGGATTTTGTCTGAAGATAAAGCTCAGCTGCTGCTCGCTCTCTAATCAACAGACTGGTTGTGTGGTGCGCTAGATAGCTCAGTTTACGGCGACCTTTCAGTAACCTGTAAAGGAAGACACTGATATGGGAACGTCACAGTTCTGCTGGTTTTAACATTCACACAGGTACACGGACAAGCACAGAGACAGTCAGATTGGTTATCTTGCTTTAAAATAGACAGGTACATTGAATCAGATATTGGATTGCAAATTCAGATGGTTTTTGATGTTACTTTGATCCCAAGAAATGCATTAAAGAGATCATGAAATCCAAATTAGACTAGTTTAAAGTTGGCTTCTGTTCTTTGTAATCTCTCTTCTTTTCATTTATTTCAGTAATCGTTGTTCTCTCACCGCTGAGGATCTCAACAGACAGTGGCTGAAGCCGGACCCTAATTTAAGCCCCACAATTTACCACACCAAAGGCTTCCTCTATTACCTCAACAGCATAGGCAGGACTCCTCTGGTAAGTTTCCATTAAATCTCGCTGCACTGTAACTGACCTATTGAATCCTAAAGTTCCACGAGGGTCTCGCCGGAAATTGCTCCATGATCTTGAAGCTTTCCGCTTCTAGATGCAGGTCAAGGACGACCAAAGCCATAAATGTGTGTTGGGTATGACCAATTTGGATATTAGACCATACAGACTGAAGAATGAGGCCTGTGTGGATCTATGCACTTCAGTGTTGATCAAAAAACAAATGCAATTTGTTGACTAATGACTAATTTAATGAAATTGATCAAATTAACCATATTACAAGTAATGAAATCATGTCAGAAAGATTGACTTAAATGTGACTGACTAAGATGCATTTTTAAGAAGAGTAGCTATATTATCATTTCACATTACTTACTAAGATTTTGTTTTAGATTTAGTTAATAAATGATTAATTTGCCTCAGCCTACTATTAAATTGAAACTAGGGCTGTCAAATTAATTAATAATTCAAGGACATGACAACAGATGGGTATATTTATACATTTTTGCATAAAAATATTACTATATCATCATTAAAATATAATTTAGTTGCATAAATGAATTAGTGTTTTTGAATTAAATTAGTTGAGTAAAGGATTCAGTGACTTATTCAAACAGACAGTCACTTGTTTCGTTCCTGAATGAATGAATGTTTTGAATGAATCACTTGATTAAAGGATTCGGTGACACACCCATTAAGACTCATTTAAGCTGCTTCAAGTCGAACACCTTATCACTTGTTTAATTCTTAAATGTGTCAGAGGTTTTGAACGAATCCTGAATAAAACTTTTTTTGATAGAATCAGGTATCAGGTAGAATCAGTAGACCTTTTCCTCATTTGAACTCTATCTGCCCTAAATACTATTCAAGATTAATAATCTAGAATACTATTTATATAGCATAAGAATCAACATTTTGAACAATTCAGTTATGTGAATGATTCAGTGACTCATTTATAAAAGCAGTCACTTTTTCTTTACAGAATGAAAAGAAAGTTTCAAATGACTCACTCATAGTCACTTGTTTTGTTCCTGAATGAATCTGCATTTTGAGTGAACCAGTTGAGTAAATTATTCAATAATACACTCATAAAGACAGTTTTTGAATGTCTTAATAAAGAGTCACCGCTGCCACCTATTGCCGTAACTCTCTGTCCTCAGAGTCAGAGTTTTAGTTGACCTCTAGTTTGTGTCTCCTAACAAAATTAAGAGCTTTTTTATTTTTAGTCAGGTCTATTCGTGGAGTCTTGTCCTGTGCCTTTGAGCTTCTTCTGATGCTGTTAAAGCACTGAAGAATAGCATCTATCTTTACCTTCGTCCCTTTCCACCCCCTGTCCTTTATCAAAAGAGGCTTCTCAGGAAATGGAATAATGGACCCATTGCCCTATCTATGCAAGTCAGGAGGAAAAAAAGGAAAGAAAAAAACAGAAGTAGGTTCACCAGCACTTTTGAGTGATACTGGTCAAAGGAACATTGTCATTTGTCCAAAACCTACAATGGAAAAAATGTGACTTGTGCAGTTAATGAATGAGGATGGAGTCCTCTTGTTGAGTCTTTACAAAAAGCTGACATGCATCACTATGTCTCCAATTAGCAGCCACAGTGTCAAGAGACGAAATTTGAGTTAAGAGTCTAAACTCAATGCATTGTCTAGCGTTGTATTCACTTCATCGTACACATGTGTCGTGTCACAAGATTAATTGTGTTTCGCTCTGCCTAAAGTTAACGCTGTGTTGCTGTCATGTCAGTAAAGCTAAAAAAGAACCTTTGTTTCCACCTGGTGTTTGAACTCATTGTCCTTGGCTGTTATTCATGCACAAATACAACACAATCTTGCCATTTTGCTCTATATCTTTTGAAAAACTGCTGTGTTATCACATCCCACAGGTGTTTTGCGATTACCACGGTCACTCCAGGAAGAAGAATGTGTTTCTGTATGGCTGCAGTATGAAGGAAACCCTGTGGCAGTCTGGATCTCCCATTAACACTGCCTCCCTGAAAGAAGATCCGGGATACAGGGTACGTTTACTGCCTCTAAAAAAGAAATTCATAAAAAGATGTCTTTAGGGTGTGTTGACACTTGAATGTTTGGTTTGATTAAAATTAACCCTGGTGCGATTGCTATGTTAGTGTAGTTAATTTGAATAAATGTGAACACTGACATCCGAACCCTGGTGTGCACCAAACATTTCTTTTGCGGTCTCAGTCTGCTTCCAAACAAACTCTGGTGCGGTTTGAATGAAATATAAATGCAACATGGACCAAAGACATGTAAACAAACCAAAAACTGAAAGATGACCCTAAAAAGGACAGAATTTTCACGCAAACCTGTTGTCTTCTCCTCATAGTCACGATGTTGCCCACCACAGTTCGGTACGGGCATCAGAACCGCGTCTCCTCGCAGCAGATCTTCATTTGTGTGTGTGACAGAGGGACTCCTGCCATTGTTTTGACTCCTTTACGCATTTTATAAACTCTTCACGAGTTCTCAGCAGGTCAAAATACCATCATATGTTGGCTATGCACATACAGCACACAGCATTGTTGTGGATGTTCGGTAAGTTTTCCGTCTCAAGGCAGTACATCATAAAAGCCGACCAATCAAGTTGTGAATGTATCCCAATGCCTTTTGGTTCTGCATCTTTAAGTTCTGTGTTAAAAATGGCAATTTGAACTTGGACCAGGACTAAATGTGTTTTTATCTGGACCAAACAAACCAAGTGAACCAAACCACAAGCGTGAACACACCCTTAATATCTCAAATGTGTCTCCTGGATGATGATAAGATAAAAATGGAGAAAGTGGTGAATTTTTGTTTTTGTCCCTTGACGATCTTTTGTAGATTGCTTGGTTTTTGTTACCATGTCATTGTGCTTGTCTCTGCCCACAGTAAAATCTCATTGGCCCCAAATCCTGATCCACATTGGTGGATATTAAACATAATATGTTCTGATTGGCTGTGATTGCGTCACATCGCTCAGCAGATTTTCTCCTGAGAAACAGACCCTAAGGGCCAGATTTACTAACAGCCAGCGCAAACCCTCTTTTTGACGTTAAAAAACTACTGGCAGGATTTACTAAAGACGCGCAGTGATAAATTAGCGCTGAAAAGGCATGGACAGGGTTATTTTTACAACTGACCTTATTGAATATGCATTTGTAGGAGTTTCCCTTTCAGATGCAATATTTATGGGAGGGGAGTATTTAAATGAATCATGCAAATTGATTTACTAAGTTTTGCGCTCGTCATTTTACTGGTGTTTGCGCCATTATTTACCGCCCCTAAAAAAAGTGTGTCTTAAACCAGACGCTAACTGGTAGATTGTGTTGGTCATTATGGAAATGACCCGGCTGTTTCTGTGTTTTTTAATTTGTGCGTCATCAGTAGATCACATGCAGAACTTTCCACTCCCATCTGTGCTTTTTTTAAATTGTGCTCTCACGCTAATTTGCCCTGTTTAGTATATCTGGCCCATAGTCTAAATAATGTCTCAAACTGAGCTCAGATTTACCAAGATACCAGTCTACCAGTCTTTTTTTTTTTTTTTAAATCTATTATTAAGTTTGGCGTCACTATATATATATATATATATATTTTTTTTTTGATCAGAGACTGGTATCTGACTGGATTTCTTGGGATTGACATAGACTGACATAGACTGGAGATCGCTGAAAAGGCATAGACAGGGTTATTTTTGTGGCTGACCTTCTTGAATATGCATTTGTAGGAGTTTCCCTTTCAGATGCAAAATTTATGGGAGGGGAGTATTTAAATGAATCATGCAAAAGATACCAGTCTATGATCAAAAACATTTATATATATTTATATATATATATATATATATATATATATATATATATATATATATATATATATATATATATATATATATATATTGAAAGAAATCTCTAATGCTCACCAAGCCTGAATTTATTTGATCGTATATACAGTAAAATAGTGAAATATTTATATAATATTTTAACATTGTAACATTGTAAAAGCAGCCATTACATCTGTCTTCAGTCTCACACAATCCTTTAGAAATCATCCTATTATGCTGATTTGCTGCTCAAGAAACATCAAGAAACTGCTTCATTTTTGTGAAAACATGTTTTGTAACAATATAAATGTCTTTACCGTCATTAAAGTCTTTAAGAAAACTGACCCCAAACTTTTGAATGGTAGTGTGTAGGTACTATACGTTTGCATTTTTATTGTTCCTATTTTAGGAGAAACAAAGTTGATTTGTCAGTGTTACAAAACTGAGGTCTCAAGTACATCTTCTGAGCAATGAAAAAGCAACCTTGCAGCAATAAATTCTGTCTGTTTTACAGCTTCCCTGTAAACTATTTTTGGCCTTACAGAAAGAGCCAACAATGCATTATATATTTTATCATCTTTATTTTTTTGTAATATATATCCAATTATACAGTGAGAATGACTTTATTATCTGACTTATTGTTTTCTGATTGGCACGGTTGTCTCCATCCTGCTTGAAACTTTTTTGTTTGTGAGCCAGTGTTTGAAGTTTAGCGCCCAAGGAAGTTTCTCCCCAACATGCAGGCTGTGACAAATTGAGTTAAAGGACAGTTTAAAGGCGTATGTAAATCTGTGGAATCTGTAATGTGAAAAATATGGCGTCGCTAGCTGCCTGTCTGTCTGATGTCTGCCATCTATGCAAAGAAGTCTCTTGAACTAAATATACACAAAACTAAAAACAGTGGAATAAAAATGCAAATATGATGAAATACATGATTCTTTTTCAAACTGTATACATTTTTTTTGTATCGACAGACCATCGCAAAAACTCTGGACAGAATAGCCCCTGCGTTCTCCTTCAACAACTGCAACTATCTGGTGGAGAAGTCTCGGGCGTCCACAGCGCGGGTGGTCGTGTGGAGGGAGATCGGTGTTCTCCGAAGCTACACCATGGAAAGCACTTACAACGGCTGCAATCAGGGCATCTACAAGGTTAGCCATTTTAGATGAAAGGGCCAAATGCACAGTTTAGTGAATGAACTATTTTACTTCTCTGTACTTTGTAATTTTGATAAACGTCGGAGGGTTCACTAAACGGTTGCGCCACTTTTGTATGCACAATTGTAGTGCAAAACTCACAATCTCATTCACTAATGAGGATCAAGTGATGGATAAGAGTATTATAAGCTGCCACATATCGAGACATACAGTGCAGTCAAACTCATTTTCAAACAATCTAACTTTTTAAAGAGATAGTTCACCCAAAAACAAAAATTCTATCATCATTTACTCACCCTCTAGATGTCCTAAATCTGTATGAGTTTTTTTGTTCTGGTGACCACAAAAGAGTAACCAAAAGAAAACAGGGTGGCCGCGGGTCCTTAAAAAGTCTTAAATAAGGTTTTCCTTAAATAAGGCCTTAAAAAGTCTTAAATTCATATTCAATGGGTCTTAAATATTTTTGGTCACATTACCGGGAAAATTTCTCCAGTCTGACAAACACAGCGACTGTTATCATTGGACAAAACGCAGATTTCCCCCCACCGCAACGTCAGTCAGTGGGTCGTCATCGGCAGAATCCAGTCGAACTACAGCAGCTGACCAGCCTCCTAACTAGTCTACGTTAAATGGAAGTTTACACAAATGGCAGCATCATATCACGAGAATGATTCTTATGATTTTATTACATTCAGCGATAGATAATGGATAGTGTATTTCTGGTATCAGTGTTGAGGCCCGCGCCTCTGAGAAACTTTCATGGAGAAATGTAATGAGAAAAGAAATTCACAGAAGAAACATACTGAGGTAAATTCAACATGTTTAGTTTATTACTAATATAGGCCTATAGTTAAATAATATACCATGACAAGGGAGCTATTTTGCTGAGTATTTTCACGAGTGCACCTTACATTGATTTAAGTTCAACAAACAAGTAGTAAAGTTACATTTTAGACAAAATATTGACTTTTTTGTTCAGTTTCACCAATGAAAATAGATTCCAAACAAAGATGTTCCGCAGAAGTAACGTTAAGCTATTTCGCGTTCTCCAAGCAACACCGCAATTTGTTGTGTTAATGTGAACCGGTCGGTTGAAATGAAGTGACTTACCGCCACCTACTGGCGGTTTAGTGTATTTAAGAGCATATTTAAACATTTCTTATTTGTATAGGCCTACTCAATATTTATTTAAAACGTTAATCTCATAACATTATTTTTTCGCAGTTATAATTTTGCACTGTAAATTATTTAATTGTATTGGTAACAGCCCTATAGTACATTTTGAATTTTTTATAAATATCTTTTTTAAGCTGATAGAGTACTGATGAAAATATTACTTAAGAATAAATTAATATCTCCAAAAAGCTTGGTGATGCGATACTTCGTGGGGATAAATTGGGCTTTTATTGTTACATTACACTGTAGTGGACATCAGTGAACATCTCAACTATGTTATGAAAGATACAACAGGATGATTTGATATACTATTTTACTTTATGCAATATGTGTGTAAAATGGCCATAAATAAATGAAAAATAAGTGCACTAATGGGAGTAGTAATTGGCAACATTAGAATATCTAATATTTAATGGAAATATTGATTTATAATTTATTTTCCTGTTCACTCGTGTCTTCCAAAATGCCTGATTTGCATGCTTTTAAGTTGCTCTGATGTCCACTACAGTGGACGTATGAAATCGAGATCCTGTTTAGTAACATAAGTCATATTCTGATTTTAAACCCTATAACAATTTCCTGAGATACTGATTAACAACAAACTTTGAAAATTAGTCAGATTTAAATTATAATTGCAAAATATAATCATATTTCCATAAGAATGTAAAATTTGATCATTCAATCAGTGCAAGTCATATTTAGAGACAGAAGAGGGAGTGGTCATGGTGAAGCCTCTGAAAATCCCTGAATGTGCTCTTTACAGGACACCCAGACTTAAAACTGTCATAATATCCACTACAAGTAAAAAAAAAAAAAAAAATGCTTTCAAATATGTTTTCAATATTTCAGATATGCATGTAATACGTGTATTTCCATTACAGATTTGGTCTTAAATTTCACATAAGGTGGTATTAAAAAGGTCTTAAAAAGTCTTAAATTTAACTTGTTCATATCTGTAGACACCCTGGAAAACCAAAGAGTTTCTGGTCCCCATTAGTCTCAGCCTCAGACGTCACGTCCACGAACCGTTGGCTGAATCTCTGATGCATATGGAAACACTTCAGGAGTTTCGAAGTCTTCATCTGATTGGTTGAATTCTACAGGATGTCCACGAGTTGTCAGTGTTACATTCTTTAACAGTCCGCCTGGAAACAAATTCCACGACTCCAAACTCCCTCGTTGGAAGAAGAACGCTGTCGTGTTTACAACTGACAATGAGCACTTACCAAGATCAACTAAACGCTGGATTTTCAAAAGTATGTGAAGTTCAGGGCTCCAATGTTGCAGTAAATGTGCACAACGTTCATGAATGAATAATTTATATATGTGCGCCGGTCTGTTATTGCAGGGACATCGACTTTTTCACACCCCTTAACATGATGCGGAACCAAACGAACTGTGATTGGTTGCGTCACGTCAGTCAAACGTCCAGACCTTCTACAGTCAGACACTAGGTCCCCATTGACTTGCATAGTTTTTTTTTTTCATATTATGGAAGTCAATGGGGACCAGCAATTGTTTGGTTACCCACATTCTTCAAAATATCTTCATTTGTGTTAAACAGAACAAAGAAACTCATATAGGTATAGAACAACTTGAGGATAAATAAATGACAGAATTTTCATTTTTTGGGTGAACTATCCCTTTAATGTGGCTGAAACATAGCACACTCCATTTTTAAGCAGATTAGCTGCAAGCGCCTAGCTTATATCTGACCTTCTTTTCATCCCTTGGCATTCTCCATCTGGCCTTCCCACTGCCGTCCTCTTCTCTAATGATGCCGTCTGAGGGACCATCCCTCATTTTCCCAGGTATTCATTATCCACTCATCCTCTCCCCATCTACAAGTTTAATAATCATTCATTAACCTGCTTATTTAGCCACATGCGGTTTCAGATCGTAGCCTAGATACCTGCGTATTAGCTTCCCTGAGAATTAACTTTTTTTTAACGATTTTTTTTTCTTTTCATTTTCACTTTTGTGCAGAGTTTTTGCCTAGTTTGGTACCAGATACAGTATAAGAAGCAGATGGAACAAATATGCATTGTGATTGTACTGCTAATTTGATATTTGTCAATGAAACATGGATCTTGACAAATTGTACAAGTGGATAGGTAGTAGCTATAGAAAATAGCTCCCTGGGGATGTTACCCAAGATGGCCACCAAGTGAACTGACTTGCCTTAAAAGGACTTGGTTTGGTACTCGGCTAGCTTAGCAGACAGTCATGTTGTACAGGCCAAACTTGGTAATATTAGCAATACTGGCAGATGGTATATAGTCAAAGTAGAGTGACTCTAACGCGCTGACATTTGCGAACGTTCTGGGAGGTCTGGCAGCCCTTTAATAAAGGACAGGGTGCCGAATTACTCTTGACCAGGGACTGCACCTCTAAAGGTTCTGCAAGTAAGAAAAATGTTTTTGGAAAGTGCTAATGGTTTAGGAATAATGTCTGATAGGAGAATGTCAGCTCTTGAGGGAGATGTTTTATTAAGTTTAAGTCCTTATTTCCTGTCAAAATGGGACTTGTAGCTCAAATAAAACAGACAGGATCTGTGCCAGCTAGCAGGTGGACAGGCGAGAACAGCCCCTTTCTTTCTCAGAAAGACATGATGGATTAACAAGACCTTAGAGTTATCCATCCATAATTGTTTACCATCCATTTTCTGTTATTTTGCTCAATCTACTGTTTTTTTTTTCTTTCTTATGTGTCAGTGTTAGATCTTCTCTGGCATTCTTCCTAAAAGTTTGGAGTCTTCTCTTGACTGTTGATGTTTAGTTTGTTCTGTTCAATGAAGTTGCCAACTGAGCACCAGTCAGTGGTCTGTTTCTCAGGCTAGAGACTCTGATGTACTCCTCATCTTGTTGTTGTGCATCTGGAACGTCCATGTCTCTCACTGTGCTGGTTAGATCCACTTTGCTTTCTTCTTTCATGGCAGTAGTGTGTGGAATAGCCTTAGTCTCTCAAAAAAACAAAAAAAAACAACAACACTGTTTCTGGAAAAATATGCTAATGTGGAAAAATGTGTTTATGTACTCAATACTTCAGCAGCTGAATAGACACTGTATTGATGTTTCAATACTTCATTAATATATTTATATAACATAAAATGTGTATATTCATATTCATTAATATATAATAACAAAAATAAATACACACACACACACACATTTTTTCACACACACACACATTCCCATTTTATATATATATATATATATATATATATATATATATATATATATATATATATATATATATATATATATATATATATAATATATAAATGGGACTCGATTAAAAAAATTAACTAATTAATCACATTTTTTTTCTGTGATTAATCGCAAGTTTTTAATATTTTGATATTGTATTAATTTCAGTTACTCTTCAAATTAATGTAGAAACAATTTAAAGAGAGCATATTTTAAATATGTGTTGTAATGGCATCGTTTTATGAATGAAGGCCAGTATCACTGATACTAATGTCTCTATGAAACATTAATGACATTACATTACAGTATAAATGAAAGCTACCAATTTCAACATTTATTAGGCTTTAAAAAACAACTTTTAATTTAAGTGAACTTAAAACAATCTTTACATAAACCAATTAAAATAAATGTTATATTTACCTGTGGCCTTCCCTGTCAGACATATACAGAAATGTAATAGTTATCAAACACCTTTCTTACCTGCATAAATAATAAATTAAATATAGATTAATCATCATTAAAGCTACACTTTTCTCTGTTCCCTTTGTTCTTTGATGAACATTAATGACAGACATCATTAGTGCTGCTGTGACTTTAAGAACATGACGCGGATCTGACGTTCATTTAAGACATTATTTAACTCATTTAAGATGTTATTTAACTTATTTAAAGACGTTACTTAACTCATTTAAGACATTATTTAACTCATGTAAGACTCCTATTATGAGAATACTCGACAAAACTGCCATTTTGGCAACATTCTCTGTGTTGTTGTTATTGTTTGTTCAAGAGCGAAAGAGAACTTGGTGTGTGCACGAGACTGGCGCAAATCTGTCTGTGTGTCGTGTGTGTGTGTGTGTGTGTGTGTGTGTGTGTGTGTGTGTGTGTGTGTGTGTGTGTGTGTGTGTGTGTGTGTGTGTGTGTGTGTGTGTGTGTGTGGTGAATCAGTATATGGTGTAACGTACATGAATGTGGCCGACTCCCTGATCAGGGCCCTGACTACTGAACTAGAGATCTGATTGAGCCGCAGCCACACAGACAGGACACTGACATACAGCGCATTCTCTTGTCTTTCTCTGTGTGTGTGTGTGTGTGTGTGTGTGTGTGTGGTGAATCAGTATATGGTGTAACGTACATGAATGTGGCCGACTCCCTGATCAGTGTCTGACTACTGAAATAGAGATCTGATTGAGCCGCAGCCACACAGACAGGACACTGACATACAGCGCATTCTCTTGTCTTTCTCTGTGTGTGTGTGTGTGTGTGTGTGTGTGTGTGTGTGTGTGTGTGTGTGTGTGTGTGTGTGTGTGGTGAATCAGTATATGGTGTAACGTACATGAATGTGGCCGACTCCCTGATCAGTGTCTGACTACTGAAATAGAGATCTGATTGAGCCGCAGCCACACAGACAGGACACTGACATACGGCGCGTTCTCTTCTTGTCCCGCTTAGATGGTTTAAAAGCATTTACATGAATAAGAGCATAATCATATAATGTAACGCTAGGCAAAAATGGATATAAAAACAAACGCTGCATTAATTGCATTAAATATTTTTAATGCGTTAAACTGAAAAAAAAAAAAAAAAAAAAAAAAAAATATATATATATATATATATATATATATATATATATATATATATATATATATATATATATATATATATATATATATATATATATATATATGTATGTATGTGTAATTGGATTTTACAAAAATTACATATAAATAAAAAGTTAAATTTTATGAACTGAAAATATTAAATTTTTAATATAATTAACATATTTTTTATTTTATATTTATTCTTTTGTGATTTAATATTTGATATATTTGTATGTATAAATGTATATTATCATTGATTGACAACTACACGTCATTTGGCGTTACTGTGTTTCCGAATCTATCCGAATGGCCAATGTCAGAGTAAACCGAATCCCTGTTGGTGTCTGAAGAGCGTGTCGGACAATATGCAGGACGCATGAGCTTCTAAATTTGTATAGATTTGGACTAATGGATCAGAAAATCAGACATTTCATTACGAGCGGCTCACACAAGTGCAGCTGGCAGGCCAGATGTTTTGGTACATGTACTTTCAGCAATGGGCGGCAGCCCGAGAGTCTCTTGATTAAAAAGTCTGTACTAATATTCACTGCCGATGTCAGGAACCTGGCAGACCATTAGACTGTGGAGCCAATTCAAGTGGGCCCTCTCCGGGTCCTTTAATGTGAGCTAGACGAGAGTGAAAACGTTAAAAAAAGAGGGAGAGAAAAGAGTGGGGAGTGGATAGAAACACTCCCTCTGTTCACAGCTAATTCATGCCAATTAGCAGCTCAGACAAGCTCTGGGATTCGGGAATGGAGCGAAGCTTAATTACGTTCTCAGTCAGTAAATCAGAGCCTGGGTCATTCGGAGTAACGCTCTCTCTGAAATGTCATCACTGCCTAGTGGAATCCCTGATCTATGGAAGCTTGTTTCCACCAAAGAATAAAAAATAAATAAGATAATTCTGACATTTATTTCACAATTCTGAACTTTTCTTCTTGCAATTGCACGTTTACATCTCATAATTCTGACTTTTTTCACACAATTGGGAGTTTATATCTCGCACTTCTGACTTTAGAACTTGCAATTGTGAGTTATAAGTAAGTCAGAAGTGCAAGAAATAAATTTGCAATTGCATGTTATGAAGTGAGATAAACTCGGGCAACTGACTTAATATTACACAATTCTGAATTTATAACACGCAACTGCAACTTTATATTGCACAATTCTGACTTTATATCATGCAACTGCAAGTTTATATCATGCAGTTCTAAGAAAAAAGTCAGATTTGCGAAAATTTGCGAAACTCACAATTGCGAGAAAATAGGTCAGAATTGTGAGATAAAAAGTTGCAGTTACCTTTTTTTATTTTTTATTCAGTGGCAGAAACAAAATGGTTAATGGACTGCATTCATCGGTAGCAGCTAGGGTTAGGTGTCTTGCTCATGGACACCTCGACACTTGGTCAGGTGGAACCGGGGATGGAACCACCGACCTTCCGGTTTGTAGCCAACCTACATGAACCACTGAGCCACTGCCGCCCACACAAGCTTCCATACTGATCAGATACGCAGCTACACCTGTACCATAAAAGAAACATTGCGCCAAATCTGAGTTTCAGGGGGCGGTGCCGCCAGAACGCTTTCTTTTGCATGCATTGATGGACAAGTAATGTCACCAAATCACTCAGCTGTTAAACAGCATTGCCTGTGGTTGTTGATTCCATGAAGAGTGTGGGACCCCGGCAAGCATTTTTGCTCTGGACTGAAAATGAAGTGAAACTTATCCATTTTCCCAGATTGCCAATGACACCGGTAGGACCTTTTCTGACGGTCTCCCACTCAAAGCAGAGGTGTCTTTTGCCAAACGAAGGATAATCTTCAAAAGGAATCTCATTTGCATCACAAAGACGGCACCTTTAATCACCTTAGCTTTGCAATTTCAGGCTGCCGAATGAAATTCCCCACTTCCTTTCCTTTGCACTTCTTTTCTCTTCTAAACTTAATCAGCTATTGTCGTTTTTTGAGGAAACGCGTGGATTAAGATAAACGAGAGGCTTGATGAAATTGGTACAAAGTTCCTTTAATTAAGTATGCAGAGTGCTACATTCTGATTAGGTTCAATTTAGTCGCAGCTGGGATAAACACTTTTGTCTCGAAACGAAGCAAAGTTTTGCTTAGCAAAGAATTTAGCTTAGTGAGTCCTACAGGGAGTTTGCAACAACCGTGGAACATTTTTTTAATGGGTAATTTATCGCCTCATCTTAAAATCGACATGTGATAGGCTGTTAATACTGTCTGATTCAGTGTCAGATGTTTAGACTTGGTAGTTTGTTAGTTTGAAGGTTTGAGAAACTTTGAAAACAGAGTTCAGTGCTGACATTGCTTTTCATTTCATGAAATAAAAAATATATAAACTGCATTTTAAGAAATATTTTAGTAGCTTGTTTTGGTGAGCCTTCATCAATTTTTCAGAATTTATACTGTTGCATGTAAACTTGACTAAAAAAAAGAAATAATGCTAAAAAAATTAACTCACTACATTTTTATGTCTATATGTGAATGATTTATCAGTGCACATTAGTCCAAATAAATCTTTAGTTTGTTTTCATAATGTTCATAATTTCATTCAGTTCATAAAGTTTCATCATCTGAAGCAATTTTCCTTCATGGCCAACATCATCAAGTCCCCCTGTAGTCAATAATTTTATCCCTTTATCACCAGAATGACATATTTAAACGCTTTTCCTTTAAAAAAGTTTGAAAAAAGTAGCTTGAATTCCCTTGAACTCTATTCCCTTGCCTCAGTTAGAATGCGTGGTTCTATGAATATGTTAATTAACCCCGCCTCCACCCACTCACTCACACCAGCTCAGGATCCACTCGTTGACGATCACACATTGACAAGGTAGTTTGTGACATCAGAAACACCAGCGATTTCAAACTGTTTTTCACTGCAGTTTAAGGAGAAAATACTCAGCAATGGTGTTGACTTATGAATTTGCTTTGAATATTTATGAATATTTGTTTTTTCTTAAGGCATATTAAAAACACCACAAAGACATATAAACAATATTAAAAGCTTGATCTTCACCACAGGGGAACTTTAAGTTTTTGGCCTAGTCCCTCCAATCACCTAGCTCTATTCTGGCATGTATTTACTTTTACTCATCCAATCAATTCAAATCATATCCCATCCTGCAAAAATTTGTGCCATTATAGAAGTAAAATGGCTTGTGAGTTCAGTTTCATGCTCACTTTGGGATAAATGTGTCATACAAGGTGAATTGTGGATCAATTGCGACAGGCTGGAGACATGAATCAGATTGACCGTTTGGATGGGCTGCTCTATGGCTCGCCACTGAGAGGCATTTCCTAGACGATGACTGATCTGATAATTGTATTTCAGGACAGTAAGTGGAGTTATGACCCAAACGATTTCCAGAAATTTAATTGGATCTCTTAAAAAAAAAAAGAAAAAAAAGAAATAATGATGGCTACAGCCATTTTGAGGAACATATGCTCGAGACAGTAATTTGATGTTTGCAAATTGATTAAAGCAACTCTCATAATCTGTGATTAATATCAAAGGACGGCTTTTAATTATGGCCACGGCAATATTTTGCAAGGCGCAGCAAACTGAGGACACTGACTGTGCTGAGTGTGCAGGTCTGACAATCAGCTGAGAACGTCCATTAAATTATACGCCAAAGATGAGTCTATGTAAAAGTTTAATTTGTGCTTGCACCATGCATGAAAGAGCTTTTTCAGGTTTTGCTTTTGTTGGTTGCTTGTCAAATCTTATTCAAAGCCAGTTACATTTAAGATTCCACCAGAAATATTTTTTATTTTATTTATTTTTCATGCAATTACATACTGCATATATCATATTGTGAATAAATTTTATATATATATATATATGAAATGTAAATAATTAAAATGAAAAAAATACATTACATACATTGCAAAAGTACATATATTTACAAATACATTTCATATATCATATTATGAGTAAAGAATTATAATTAAAATGTATATGTAAACAAATAAAATGTATAATCTTTTTTTTATTTTTACAAATATTATATACATATTATTTATAGATTAAAATAAAATGTAGTTAGTTTTAGGTATAGTAGTAGTAGCTATAGTTTCCTGTGGATAAGTACAACTGAAGCTCATTATCGTTTCAAATGAAACTTTTTAGTGTTCTGCAGATGTTGTGACATTGAAATTCTCATGCGTTTAGATGTTCGTCTGGACTTCCTCTCTCTTGGTTGTGTGATATGCACTTAGATGTTCTGGATGCCTCCAGCGTCTCCATCTCAAATGTTCTCCAAGGTGAAGGGAAAGCTAGCACTTCAAACGATGAACACCACAGACCTCTCTAAATCATTTCTGCAGGTCAGGCTTTTAGAATCGGATCTCTGTTTCCATTCACTATTCATCAGTAGCTGATGTTAAATGATGGTGTCATGCAGGAATATAAGAGGAAATGTCAGTTGCCTGGTCTACTGGAAGGGAGTGTGGATTTTAAATGAAGATTTATTTTACACTGATGCACACCACGTGAACACACACACAAATGTTGGGTTTTCATGTTTTTTGGGAACATAATTCATGTTTTATTCCATAGACATAATAATCTTTATATTGTACAAACTGTATTTTCTATCCCCTAAACTTAAACCTACGCATCACAGAAAACTTCCTGTATTATCAAAAAACATAATTTAATCTGATTTGTAAGCTGATTTCCTCATGGGAACCAAAACATGTCCCATAAGGACAAGGATTTCAGATATTTGGACGCACACACACACACACTAGGGGTGTCGAAATTAATAGTTTCTTTGATGTACCATGTTATCGGTGCAGATGAGGACGATTCGGTATCGGTTCAGTAATAGACCATAACGGATTATAATGTACTGATTATTTTCTGATGTCATTTGTGGCGGTAGCATACAATGGCAGAGGGAGGCGAGACGCGAGTGCGAGTAATTAAAATGCTCCAACTACTTTAAAAGCTGACATCTGGGCACATTTCGGCTTTTATGAGCAACCTGGTAAGCACGACCTGGAGAACACACGCGCTGTGTGTAAATCAAAGCTATCTGATTTATCAAAACGATTTCATTTACACTTGGGCACATAAATGTATCTACACAATCTACACAATAAATGTATCTACACAATGTATCTTCAATTCCCGCGCTATATGCAGATTTATTGGAATTCACATGACCGAAAACAACAGATTACTTTTAATGTAGATGATTGTGTGTTGAGCATCTGCGACTTTACTTTCGGTAGTTTGTGCGTTGGTTTGATGAAGAGATACTCAGCTGCTCATCTGCGGCAGTGAGTGCTTCAGTAGCACTGTCATATCGGACATATTAAAAATAAAATAAATAAATATTGTTCGTTTTTAGGGATAGTAGTAGTAGCTAGAAGTAGTAGCTATCATGAAAATAATAATTATTATTAATAATTATAATGTTTTAAAAGCCAACAATCCCATATCCACTTGGAGTAAATGTTTATTTAAAATATACAACATTTCTTCTTTAAAAATAAAATAATAAAATATAACATTTATTTTTAAAATGAAATTGATATTGACATTAATACTTGATTATAAAAATAATTAACATTTAACATGCCATATAGCCCATAACACACTCACACGTTAATTTTTTTAAGCACTGTTGCAAGGACTAAAATGTACATATGTGGTTTCACCAACCAGATGCATTTAAACTTTCATTTTGACTGTAATGCAGCCCACACCACCTCCTAAAGTGGCTTTTAGTATTTTTTGTGTTTGTTCTAAATGCTCCCGTTGTCTTCTGTGCCCAGACTTAAGTTGTGTTTGATACATTCAAGAAGTGTATTTTCTTTGAGCAGGTGAAATTAAAGGTTCAGTTCATATAACTGACTGACAAAATCGCATACTTGCATCGTCAATGCATTGTGATATCGAATGAACCGAATCGATGGCATGATAATCATAAGCGAACCGAACTGTAAGACTAGTGTAGGTTCACACCCTTTTACACACACACACACACACACACACACACACACACACACACACACACACACACACACACACACAAATAGACAGACATGTTCAAGTAGGTTGAAGAAAGTTGCCTGTATTTTCATAATACAGTGGGGATAAAAAGTCCATAGTGTAGGTTCCATATTAAAAACATGCAATTCAAAATCTGCAAATAAGCATTTTAGGATTTTTAAATATATTTAAAACAAATGTTATGACATAAAATTCACTTAAATGGTATAGAAAATGAGTAAATAAATAATACATCTATTTATTATTATTATTCATGATAACTTATTTTCATTCATTTAAAATATAATTTCTTAAAATATAAAATTTATTTTAAAATGAAATTGTTATTGACATTGATACTTGATTATTAATTGAAAATAATTATTAATAATTAATTACAAACCCGATTCCAAAAAGTTGGGACACTGTACAAATTGTGAATAAAGACAGAATGCAATGATGTGGAAGTTTCAAATTTCAATATTTTATTCAGAATACAACATAGATGACATATCGAATGTTTAAACTGAGAAAATGTATAATTTTAAGGGGAAAATAAGTTGATTTTAAATTTCATGGCATCAACAGATCTCAAAAAAGTTGGGACAAGGCCATGTTTCACTGTGTGGCATCCTCTTCTTTTTATAACAGTCTGCAAACGTCTGGGGACTGAGGAAACAAGTTGCTCAAGTTTAGGAATAGGAATGTTGTCCCATTCTTGTCTAATACAGGCTTCTAGTTGCTCAACTGTCTTAGGTCTTCTTTGTCGCATCTTCCTCTTTATGATGCGCCAAATGTTTTCTATGGGTGAAAGATCTGGACTGCAGGCTGGCCATTTCAGTACCCGGATCCTTCTTCTACGCAGCCATGATGTTGTAATTGATGCAGTATGTGGTCTGGCATTGTCATGTTGGAAAATGCAAGGTCTTCCCTGAAAGAGACGACGTCTGGATGGGAGCATATGTTGTTCTAGAACTTGGATATACCTTTCAGCATTGGTGCCTTTCCAGATGTGTAAGCTGCCCATGCCACACGCACTCCCACGCAACCCCATCCCATCAGAGATGCAGGCTTCTGAACTGAGCGCTGATAACAACTTGGGTTGTCCTTGTCCTCTTTAGTCCGGATGACACGACGTCCCAGTTTTCCAAAAAGAACTTCAAATTTTGATTGGTCTGACCACAGAACAGTTTTCCACTTTGCCACAGTCCATTTTAAATGAGCCTTGGCCCAGAGAAAACGCCTGCACTTCTGGATCATGTTTAGATATGGCTTCTTTTTTGACCTATAGAGTTTTAGCCCGGCAACGGCGAATGGCACGGTGGATTGTGTTCACCGACAATGTTTTCTGGAAGTATTCCTGAGCCCATGTTGTGATTTCCATTACAGTAGCATTCCTGTATGTGATGCAGTGCCATCTAAGGGCCCGAAGATCACGGGCATCCAGTATGGTTTTCTGGCCTTGACCCTTACACACAGAGATTGTTCCAGATTCGCTGAATCTTTGGATGATATTATGCACTGTAGATGATGATAACTTCAAACTCTGCAATTTTTCTCTGAGAAACTCCTTTCTGATATTGCTCCAGTATTTTTGGCCGCAGCATTGGGGGAATTGGTGATCTTCTGCCCATCTTGACTTCTGAGAGACACTGCCACTCTGAGAGGCTCTTTTTATACCCAATCATGTTGCCAATTGACCTAATAAGTTGCAAATTGGTCCTCCAGCTGTTCCTTATATGTACATTTAACTTTTCCGGCCTCTTATTGCTACCTGTCCCAACTTTTTTGGAATGTGTAGCTCTCACCAAACTCCAAACCGCCAAACTCCTGGATCTCGGCCTGAACCCTTCTCTCTGTCACTGGATTGAGGACTTCCTCACTGGCAGGCCTCAGGTGGTGAGAATAGGCCAGTCCACCTCCACCTCCATCACCCTGAGTGTGGGAGCTCCACAGGGCTGTGTCCTGAGTCCCCTGCTCTACTCTCTCTACACGCATGACTGTTTGTCCACACACAGCTCCACCTCTATCATCAAATTTGCTGATGATACTGTTGTCCTGGGCCTCATTTCCAACAACAATGAGACGGCATACTTGGACGAGGTGGAGCATCTAACATCATGGTGCCAGGACAACTGTCTCTCTCTGAATGTT
>CM031967.1:9734111-9946611 GCA_018749465.1 Paracanthobrama guichenoti
CATCAATGACACTGAGGCTTGCTAGCAGAGCTCTGATATGCTTGGGCCTCTATTAAAAAACAGTACGTGTTCTTTGCTAAAATAAAAAAAAAAATGTCCTGCTAGATTATTTAGCCACAAGGTGCAGCACATAAGCCTCATGGGAAATGAGGCACTTGGTTGAAAGTGGCCAGGTAGCAACTAGTTAGCATTTGTGTGACTTGTCATTGATTTATGATTGCAGGCTTAAAGGAAGAAAGGTGTGTTTTTTGCGTATATGTGAGGAGGTAAGTGGACGATTCGGCACAAGACCAGTTCATACATCACTGTAATTTGAAATGCAGACAGTGACATTAGCATGTGACATGCTAATTAGCAAAGTTACTGTCTATAAAATCATTAAAATCACTTGGAACCTGCCAAAAATGGTCAATGGCCAGGATGGTTGATGAGTCAATTACTTTTTGAAATTAAGTGTTTTGATTACATTAAACATTTTGTTCCTGCAACAAAGTGTTTAAAGCTTATTTAATATTCAAGCTGTAACAAAAGTTTTATTCAAAAACTATGACAGCATTTCCATTAACTGATGTTATGCGACTAAAATATTGTCTTTATCTTAGGGCTGGGCGATATGGCTGAAAACTGTATCACGATATAAGTGTTTCATATCGGTCGATAGCGATAATTATTGATATGTTTTATGACCTATTTAAAATAAGGACCAGGAGAAAAATATATTACATTTAAAAAAAATTATTTTAAACTTAACCTTCTTCTGATTATAATCCCCTCAATTATAAAGGCAGAAAAGTCAACACAACCATGGAAAACACTCAAAAAAAGATCCATGTTTAATAAAAATTTTCACAAAACTAATTGAAAATGTTTAGAGAAATTAGAAAGCGTTTCATCATTAATTTAGTTGTATACATGTTCTCCCATCCATATATTCTGTTCTAATGCCACACGTAATACTGGGTTTACTGGGTTTACTGGGTTTTACACGATTCTTTCATAGTGTGGTTTTGGTAAAGTTTAATAAAGTAAACATTGTCACGTGTGTAGCTTACTTCTCACCGCTGTTTCCTGATGGTTTATAGAACAATTACTCTGAGTTGCCCTACTGTCGAATAGCACAACGACGAGCGCGTCGAGTATAAACACTCCCTCAAACGACGAGGCGCGCGGAGTCAGCGGAGGCTCGCACTGAGCCAGACGAAAGGCTTAAGGTGGTAAAACAAGTTTGTGGTATTACCAGTCTTCGTGGGGACAACAGTCTTGCATAATTTGCAGATGACATTGGTCTGACTACGGTCAGACTTATAAACCCCCAAAAAAAAAAACCTGCAATACTGGAGAGCTGACTTGTTTTCCTGATTTATCAACAATTTCCTCGCTCGCTGTGGCACTCATTTTCCACGTATCACTCCACGCTGGTTCTGTTACTGAAGCAAACATGATGCTTTTACATGACTGGCTCTTAGCGTGTCACTCCCTACGTTGCTAGGTTACCAGAGAGTGAGTGCCTTTGTTCATGTAACCAAACTTACTTCGCAACCTCTTCTGATGAAGAAAAAAAAATTAAACAAATTTTTTATTGATATCGACTACAAGTCTATCGCAATACATTACAATGCATACATTTTATCGCCCAGCCCTACTTTTTCTTCTCATAAAGTCATTTATGAGTCATTTATAGCCATTATTTTTAATCAAAGGAGACACAGGCGAGTTATCGAGAGTTATCGTTATTCTGTCCAAACATACCGCGTCATCTTTATAGAATGATCGATTTTTATGTACGGCAGGTGACCTGTAAAGCGAGGGAAAAAAATTTCTATTGCAAAATATTTTTTCCGTTTTGCGAAAATATTACTTTTTCGAATTGCCTGAAAAACCACCTCATGCGAGCGTAAAAACTTTTTAGCAGTAAATGGGATATGTTTTTTTGCGAAATTGGCATATTTTCCATTGGTGTATTTTCTAGTTGCGCAATTTGAAGAGTAATCACCACTGATCACCATTTCAGATGTATATCTGAAAAGTATTTCATCTGAACAAGTTATTAGCATATCTGCCACCATAGTAGCTGGTCCTTCTTTTCTATACTTCGGACATGACAAAAACAATCATATATATATATATATATATATATATATATATATATATATGGCTAATATGGCTAATATAGTTATCGGTATGGTTATCTTTATAGTTATCACCCTTGGTGTGAACGGGCCTTTACCGGAGTGACTGATTTGTTTGTACACTTTTGAGCACTGATGTTTTTTTTGTGTACATATGTGAATGTACATGATAAATATGTAATATTTTATATGCTATTTTATAAAAAAAAAAGGTTTTACATCCCTATGAATGCGCTTTCATCCATTCGACTATAATGCTCCAAAATCGAGGAAAAAAAAATTGCTGCCACGGGACCATTTCCTACGATTGATACCAGTCTATTCAGTGGCACAGTGCCATGATGATCAAGCCGTATGCCGCTGAGATTAGTTTAGAGTTAATAAGAGCGATCAGGAGGGGTAATTTACCTCTCTAATGGCTTGGGCCCTCTGAAAGGGCATGATAGCTGCTATGCCTGTGTGTGTTTGGCAGTCTTCCTGCTGCCTGCTTGGCTCTCCTCAACTCTGGACTTATCAAAGGGAAAAACTGTCACTCCAATAAACAAGGAATTTGCCCCTGCCGACCGAAACGCTTTGCTGTATAAGCGAACAAGCGGCTTTTTTTCCCTTTTTTTTCTCTCTGTCACACAAAAAGTCTAGGCTCAAAGTGATTTAGATCTGCTAATTTGCAAACAAGAGCATGCAAAGTGTGTGTATTTGTCTGTGTTTGGGACTCATCTATTACGTGAGTCATTTTTGTTTCATTTGTTCCTCGGCGAGTGTTAAAGCAGTGCTTGTTAACTGGTTTATAACTTCAAATTACTTGCATTCTTTGCTCAGTTAATCAGCTCTGATGCCTGGAAATGTCTTTATTCAGTAAACGCCAAGATGTCCGTTAGGCCAGAAACACATTATGCAAGGATGCAAACGAAGACGCAAATGCTTGGAACAAAACAACAAATACTCAACATAAATGTATGTGAGACTGTGCCAGTAACACACTGTAGAACAAAACCTGAAAATGTCTTTTCCAGAAATTACTCATAATCAATCTCTATAGATTATCTTTTTTAAATGACCCATCAAAAATGACTGAATGTCATGCAAATGAATTATTCTGAAAGTGTGGGAACTTTCTAAGTATATAGTACTGAATTTTTAGTATTTGTACTGAACTGTTCATAACTTCATCCACATGATCCCACATTTCCATGTGAAACTTTATTTATCAGCATTTTATTTGTTTTTGAATCTAAAATGTCAGATGGTTGTTAATCATGGAGCTGTTTATCATAATTTCACTAAATAATGCAACAACAAAAAACAGTTTAATTAGCTTGATATAGTTGCTTTGCTGTGCTTAATTTGCAATTAGCTATATGCAAACACAGCTGATGGGTTCAGCTTCCGCTCTAAACATACAAGCACAAGTGTTTTAACATGAGCGATTGCATCCGAGAGGAAGTTAAAAAGGCTTTGCGTCAGTTGAAATGATCAGTGTGGCCTTCGCAATGCAAACATGGTGAGAATCGATTTTCGACTTTGAGCAAACAGCCCAGGCTCTATGCATTCTACACATGTAACCCCCCAGTTTGCCTCTAAATTATTGACGAGCGATACCCAGAACACACCGCCGCACTCATACTGAGCAGATCTCCCTCGCTTTCGGCACCTCAGCGCCCCATTGGCTGGTTAGAGGGAGGCTGCGGGTAAACGTCTGTTTATGTTGTGCCCGTCTTGACAGAGAGAGTTTGTGTCTGCAGCGTGGATGTGTGTGTGTGTTTTTTTTTGTCCGCTGCGTCTCTCGATCACGTAAAGGTCAGGTGTAGGTGGGTGTGCCTGGTGTTGCTCGCCCATCATTCTCTTCCTTACACGGCTTCCCATTAATTTGTCCGCTTCCCCACAGTGTGGCGAGACTCCTTAAGGTATTAGCGCCGATCCTAGATCACTTCTGACTCATCTGGCATGCTTAGTTCACTACCAAAACTCACTTATCTACAGCGAGAGAAAGAGAGAGGGATATAAGCAGTGCTAGGTAGTAACTGATTATGTAATCTGGATTATGTAATCAGATTCCAAAAATTAAATGCTTGTAATTGGATTACATGATGTTTTACGAAACTCATAATCAGTCTACAGTTTCTTTTTTTTTTATTGATTATTACTTTATACATGAATGTTAAGTGTTAATTAAATTGCTGTCTATGGAGGGGTCAGAGAGCTCTCGGATTTCATCAAAAATATCTTAATTTGTGTTCCGAAGATGTATAAATGTATGTATTTATTTGTGTGTGTGTGTGTGTGTGTGTGTGTGTGTGTGTGTGTGTGTGTGTGTGTGTGTGTGTGTCTCATGCTGTAAAAATGAGTTTGAATGTGCATTGGGCTGATTGCAAGCTACAGGCAAAACAAATGAAAAATGTCAATTTTGGTTGAATTTGAGGTTTTCACGAAAATGAGTTCATTAAGCCCTCCTCCAGCAATCCCAATGCTCCAAATAGCAATTAAACATCTAAAATTATCTTTATGTGTACATTTTCCGAGAGGAGTACCTTCCTAAATCTTTCCTTTGTTTTAATAATCCATGAAAAATTGCTTTTTCGTCTTTCGATGACTGGCGCTTCCCCTCAGCACAAGTTTGGTATCGTTTTAAAATGGAGCATTCCAACTTTGTGAATATTCATAATGAATTCTCGATGGCATGAGTATGAACCAATGAAATGTGATTTTCAAACTCATGCTGATGTAAACAAAATAATCTTACTTGTGCTGACTGAAAGATCTGACGCATGCGCACAAAGACACCTCAGACATCGCGCAATCCAGATATACACATACACACAGAATTACAGTATTTCAAAATATCTGTCTTGACAAGTATTCACACAAACATTATCTTAATGTTGTCTTAAGTGAATGTTTGGTTAACTTGGGGAAAAACATCTGATGTGTAACATTATATAAGATCCGTGAATTACAGTAGATCTTAAGGCTGTTTGTCTCAATGCTACACAATTGTGGTATCATGGGGAAAAACAATATACTTGGTTTTGACTTGGTGTGTCATATTTGGTGTTATTACCAGGGATGTTAAGGTATAGTTGCTAGGTGATTTTGTTTTGTAACCTTCAGAAAACTTTAACTGGATTTTTCTTAAAATCGTCTTTGCGGATTAATTTTTTTGTCAGATTCCAACAAAGCATATATCATTTTAAGGTTTCTTTAATAGAGAATGCGAAAATAACATTAACTTTGAAAATGTGCTTATTGCGACTCATTTTGCCAGTACGGGTCAAATATGGTACAAGATTATCCTATTCAAATAAAAAATTAGTTAGGTCAAAAGTAATATGAAAGTAATCAAAAAGTAGTGTGATTATATTACCTTAAATCTGTAATGTAATAGATTGCACTATTAACTACAATTTCCTTGATGTAATGCCTTCAGTAATGGTCTACAACTTGTAAGTAGTCTACTCAGCGCTAAATGAAGGTATCACATGAGGTAAAAGATGCAGACTTATACATAAGTGTGCTGGCTCTACATGGCTTGAGCGGCGGTGATGCACCGTGTTCCTGCGAGGTTGTGGCGATCACTCGTAATGAATCGTCTCTAATAGAGATTGCTCTGCAGCCTAACGGGATCAATCTCACCAGACCGAGGTTGCAGTGAATGAAAGGCTCACGGGGATTCACTGGCGCGCTTTCTCAGGGGAAGCGTGCATCGTTCACACGCTAATAACATGCTTGAGCAAGCAGGTGCAGCTGCTTCTTGCAGAAATAATCTGTAATCATTATGTTGTTATGAAAGACGTAATCTGACAGAAAACTGAATGTTGAAACAGGCAAGGTTAAAGACTTTATTTGGACAAGAATCAGTATGATATGGGAAAAAAAGACTTGTAATCATGACTGTTTTCATGTTGTTTGACTCTTCATCTAATGACTGCACATAGTTGATGCATAATGTCGTCATTGGATTTTTTTATTTTAAGATTTTAGGTTAAAATGTACTTTATATATATATATATATATATATATATATATATATATATATATATATATATATATATATATATATATATATATATATATATATATATATATATATATATATAAAAGTATCATGCATATATATCTCCTATAAATGGTCACAGAGGTTAAGCTAATTTAATCTATTTAGTTGTTTTTTTTATTAAATATGTACACCGATAAGGCATAACATTATGACCACTAATTCCTAATATTGTGCCTTTTGCTGCCAAAACAGCCCTGACCCGTCGAGGCATGGACTCCACTAGGCCCCTGAAGGTGTGCTGTGGTATCTGGCACCAAGATGTTAGCAACAGATCCTTTAAGTTCTGTAAGTTGTGAGGTGGGTCCTCAATGGATCAGACTTGTTTGTTCAGCACATCCCACAGATGCTCGACTGGATTGAGATCTGGGGAATTTGGAGGCCAAGTCAACACCTCAAACTCGGTGTTGTGCTCCTCAATGCTCTCATGCCCACTGTTGGCATTTTCGGCGGTGGACAGGGATCAGCATGGGCACCCTGACTGGTCTGCAGCTATACAGCCCCATACGCAACAAACTGTGATGCACTGTGTATTCTGACACCTTTCTATCAGAACCAGCATTAACTTCTTGAGCAATTTGAGCTACAGTAGCTCGCCTGTTTGATCGGACCACACGGGCCAGCCTTCGCTCCCCACGTGCATCAATGAGCTTTGGCCACCCATGCAATGTCTTATTGGAGTTATTTGTACCCCAATACATTTTGAACGACTAGAAAATTCATTGAATTTCATTGGCCAAAATGTTTGGGAACCATGAAAGCAACATGCATAATAATTGTGCATTAGCATCATGTAGTTTAAAATAGTTTCACATAGCAGGGCATATTAACTTTCCTGAAGTATTTAATGTCCACTACATATTAAATACTAAATCCTGTTGTGCCAAAGTTATAGATTGTTGGTATTCTATAAAATGTCTTTAGTTTATTTCAAGACATTTTATCCCAATGAAAATGTATTATGGATGCTTTGGTTTGACTTTGATGAAAACGTAGATAAGCAGATAAAAATTCCACAAGCTTGCTTGTTTTGGCTTCACCGGTGAGTGAAGCGCTGAAGAAACACGGAGACGTTGCAGATTTATTGATTTTGTTAACCTGCAGTAATCCACAGCTCATTGAACCACTGGGTCAGGACTTTGGGCTATTGCAGGGGTTTGTGTGCCTAGAAAAGCGTGAACGTTTCAATGCCTGTGCGGTGTTTGTTTACTGGTGGCAGAAAAGATTGTTAGTGTCAAGATTTCCATTAACGGTTATTTCTGGAACAATGCATTATATGAGTAGAGAGTTTGTGCACAGCGGGAAGTGTGCAATAACATTGTGGTGTCAATGCAGATTCATTTTGGGACCTGACTCAATGCTACGTTCAGGAAAAATTTCAGCAGAAGTGCTACAAAAGGCTGCAAATACAGAGGCCACACAAGATATTTGGGCACTAAAGTCTCACTTAATATTACTAGATTAAATAATATCAAACCAAGTGGCATCTGCAAACAAATAATGCTTAAGTTTTTTCATAAACCTGTAGTTTTACATCAGAATTGTTAATTTTGTTGTCTATTTTGTTGTCTATTTTTGTGTTGGTGCCTTTTTTTTTGATTTTTGTTTGTTTTTAGTTTTTTGTTTGTTTTGTTTTTGTTTTGAAATTGCCTATTTTTGATTGACTTATTTTACTGTTATTTTGTGCTTTAAATCGGTGACATTCATATATTCTACATTTCTTAAATGTTCACAGAGCAAACGTATTAGGGTCACTTGCAAAACGGCCCTAGAATTAAGAGACAAGTGTGTAAATGTTGTTTGACAGCCCCCATCAATCAGTCTGTCAATCATAAATCTCAAAAGCCAATCTCAAATGTTTTTTTCACCCCGCAGGGCTTGCAGACAGGGACGCGGGAGCTGGAGGAGATGGGAATGAAGTTCAGCCAGAGTCTTTTCACCCTCAGGAGGAACAACATCCATTATAACAGCCGTCTGATCCAACACGCGCCTGCCCTGCTGGACCTGGACGACAGGCTGCTCGACCACAAATCCAATACGTGAGTTTTAAATGAAGATATTTTGACCTCAGACACATCTCAGGCTTCAAAACTCGTCAAAATAGACCACAATAAAAAGGTTTTCTAAATCAAAGGTTTATACAAATATCGCAGAGTCTAATTAGACACATGGCCTTAAACAAAATGTTAAAAAACAAAGGATATGAGAACCGTTGTTTAAAAATAGGAATATTAATTTGAAATATAAATCTTTTTATTGTGCTATATACAAATTACTTTTATTATTTGAAATTAGCATACTAACAGACACTTTTTTGTTAGTATATGCACATTCAGCTGGCCTTGTGGGATTTATATTCGATAACTATAATTGTCTGTAACTATATTATGATAACGATTCTGCTTCGGTGGAGGAGAATGAAAATAAGAGCTAGATGTGCATTTCCTAAAGGAATACCAGTGCAGACCCACAGCAGCAAATGAATATCATTAAAGTTTTTATTAAAATTAGCATTGAAACATTATGGAACATTATAGAGGGAGAGAGGAATTGGAGGTTCTGCTTTTTATTAATAAACTACTTGAACCTTATGTTTGATAACTTATTTAAAAACTTATTTTACTTATTACTCATTTTAAACTTATTAGATTAAAACTTAGATACAGAGAAGCTATCCGTCATGTTTTCCATTCATCACAAAGGCACTTGTTTGATGTTGCTTTGCAAAAATCTGTGTTAATTTGCTTTTTTTATTTTTATAAATGTTATCATTTGATTAGATTTTTTTACATGGCTACTTTTAAATGGCTGTCAATAAAGCCTCAATGTAAATCAATAGAAGATTAAACCGTTTTATCTTAAATTACTAAAGATTTGTGAAAACTACACATACATAAATGTAAGGCTGAAATTATCTACAAAACAACATGCATTGTTTTATGTTTCCTGTGATGCACTTATAATGTTAGTATGATTTTTACATAAAAAATTTTTTCATAATTTAGAAATAAAAGGCTGCTGTGAGACTTCCGTGTAAACGCCCACTGCTGTGATTGGCTGACATCTTTGCATATGAAATGATTTGTTTTGGCTAGTCTGTTTGTTCGACAGCTCCAGCGATTGCAAAGGGAGCTTTCTTTGATCGCTTTTTATATATCATTTAATCACAGTTTAAATAAATAATTTTCATCCTACTAAGAGAAACCATGACGTGACGTTTAGTCACTGGTTTGATTTGCTGACACAAAGAACATCTGACTGTAGATGAATCATTACATATCACAAATCACTGGTCACAGATCAGGCATTGGAATTAACACAGTTACATGTTGTGGCATTACTGTCGAGTCCATATCGTAAAGTCTGTTTGCAAAGCCTGCGCCGAAATTGTGACTGATGTACCAAAGAATCCACAGTGAAATGTACCGCATACAAATAAATAATGCTCAACTAAGACATTCACACTGTTAAAAATAAATAAAATAACCACATTACTAGAATTGGGATCCTTTGGAAGGTAATGTTATTTGTAGTCTAGTGATTCTGTATCGCTCTTCTCTCCTCGTCATCTCACTAGCATGCCAGTGGGCGGGGCCAAACTTGCAATGATGAAGTAGACATAGATTTTCTTCTGCAGAGGCGGCCTTTCACCTGTCATAGATAGGCACATTCCACAATGAGTCGTTATATGGGCTTGGTTACAATAAAAGCTGCTAACAAGGAAGTTTTCAGTTCTGAAACTTGCAGGATATTCTTATAGTATGATGACCTCTTATATGTCAAAAGCTCAAGGAAATTTTTATTTCTCAGTTCCTGACCCCTTTAAATGTTAAGATTTGGTTCTGGGTAAATGAAATGCCGCATCAGAGGTGTTTTGTTGTTGTCATGACTTGCTTGTCTTGTTTTCTGTCTGCAGCTTGTGTAGATGATTAATTATGTGAGAATTCAGTATGTAAATATGCAAGACAGACAACCAATTGCAATCAGTATGCAAATAGAACAATGACGTGATCACTCTCAGTTTGATTAGTACTGTAAAAATAGAATGAGGGATATCTGTGCAATGCTGCCTTCTGAGCGCTATACCACATTATGATATGAGATTATTCCCAAAGTGACCTTGTTAGTGCCTTTTAAGAGTCATATTCCAAAGTTGCTGTTGCCAAGTGAGGCAGCCATATTACTTTGGCTTTTTAAATATGATCTCAAGCTATGAGACATGGACAGAGACCCATTCAAAGTGCATCAGCTCCCTTTCAAGTTTTCAATTTGCCACTAAAGGGGTTTCCTGGGAGCACTGCCACTTTCTCTGTTTTCCTTTCGTCTCTCCAACTCCCTTCTTCTCTACACACACACTTTCTCTCACTCTCCCTCTATTTTCCATTCTCCAGCATCCTCAAGTTAAAATTCACTTAGAGTCTTGATTTCTGTCATGGAATGAAATGGACCAAAGCTGAGCTATTGATTTCTACGAAGTTCAATTAAATCCCTTTTGTGTGCATTTTGAATTGTTACATCTTGTCCACACAGACCGCTCAGTGTTCTGAGGAGATTATCCCATCCCTCTCTCTTCTCCAGGATTTCACGGCGTTCCTATTGTTCCCCTCTTCTTCTTCTTCCCTTTACTGAAGAGAAAACTGTAAACTTGACTGGTCCTACCCGAGAGTATTGCATAACTCAGTTATGCGCAACTGCAGAATTCTGCTTATGAGCCTTGTCTGGTTCAGCTAAGCTCTTCTTAGATGGATGTAAAATGTAGCTCATCATTTTTTTACTTTCATAGACAAACAAATACACTGACTGAAATAACTGCAACACTAGAAAAATTATGTAAAAAAGCAACAGTCAGCATTGGTCTATATATATATATATATATATATATATATATATATATATATATATATATATATATATATATATATATATATATATATATATATATATATATATATATATATACACTCACCTAAAGGATTATTAGGAACACCTGTTCAATTTCTCATTAATGCAATTATCTAATCAACCAATCACATGGCAGTTGCTTCAATGCATTTAGGGGTGTGGTCCTGGTCAAGACAATCTCCTGAACTCCAAACTGAATGTCAGAATGGGAAAGAAAGGTGATTTAAGCAATTTTGAGCGTGGCATGGTTGTTGGTGCCAGACGGGCCGGTCTGAGTATTTCACAATCTGCTCAGTTACTGGGATTTTCACGCACAACCATTTCTAGGGTTTACAAAGAATGGTGTGAAAAGGGAAAAACATCCAGTGTGCGGCAGTCCTGTGGGCAAAAATGCCTTGTTGATGCTAGAGGTCAGGGGAGAATGGACCGACTGATTCAAGCTGATAGAAGAGCAACTTTGACTGAAATAACCACTCGTTACAACCAAGGTATGCAGCAAAGCATTTGTGAAGCCACAACATGCACAACCTCGAGGTGGATGGGCTACAACAGCAGAAGACCCCACCGGGTACCACTCATCTCCACTACAAATAGGAAAAAGAGGCTACAATTTGCACGAGCTCACCAAAATTGGACAGTTGAAGACTGGAAAAATGTTGCCTGGTCTGATGAGTCTCGGTTTCTGTTGAGACATTCAGATGGTAGAGTCAGTGTTTGGCATAAACAGAATGAGAACATCCATCATGCCTTGTTACCACTGTGTAGGCTGCTGGTGGTGGTGTAATGGTGTGGGGGATGTTTTCTTGGCACACTTTAGGCCCCTTAGTGCCAATTGGGCATCGTTAAAATGCCACGGCCTACCTGAGCATTGTTTCTGACCATGTCCATCCCTTTATGACCACCATGTACCCATTCTCTGATGGCTACTTCCAGCAGGATAATGCACCATGTCACAAAGCTCGAATCATTTCAAATTGGTTTCGTGAACATGACAATGAGTTCACTGTACTAAAATGGCCCCCACAGTCACCAGATCTCAACCCAATAGAGCATCTTTGGGATGTGGTGGAACGGGAGCTGTGCCCTGGATGTGCATCCCACAAATCTCCATCAACTGCAAGATGCTATCCTATCAATATGGGCCAACATTTCTAAAGAATGCTTTCAGCACCTTGTTGAATCAATGCCACGTAGAATTAAAGCAGTTCTGAAGGCGAAAGGGGGTCAAACACAGTATTAGTATGGTGTTCCTAATAATCCTTTAGGTGAGTGTATGTATGTATATATATATATATATATATATGTATGTTTGTATATATATATATATATATATATATATATATATATATATATATATATATATTTATTTATTTTTTTTTTTTTTTATTTATTTATTTATTAAGCCAACACTGAATATTTATTTTATGTTTATTTATCTATCTCTAAAATTCTTATTTTTCTTATGTTGATGTTTATTTTTAGCTGTACCATCCTCATGACCCAACATAGGACAAGCGGCTTGGTAAATGGATGGGTGAATGTCAGATCTCACAAGGAATATCTTTTAATTTTTATTTAACTAGACAAAATGGTATAACATTTTAAGCCATTTATCAATTACAGGCAATAAATAACATGACAATATTTATTAGCAGAAAAGAGTTAATCCAAAAGAACATATTTGAAAGTAAAATTGGTTAATAAAGACACTAAATAATGAAAAAGTATTTTTTTTTTTTTTTGGTACAAACAAATTTTTAAAATCTGAAAGTTTTCTGTTATGTGTAGGGTTAGGGATTGTTGTGTTGTTTTTCGTATTGTTGTTATCTAAACTTTTATTAACACACTCTCAACTACATGATCACTCTCTTTCACTCTCGTGATTACTCCCCGTCCGACCCCCTGTTCTTGCGATATCACTACACTGCAGGGATAAAATATACAATTTGTACGGTATAAAAGTCATTATGTCAAAGGAAAGTCCCCATAAAACACAACGTGTGTGTACACCTAGTATTCCCTATGTTGTGAGTCCCCACAAGGATAGTAATACCAGAAATGTTTGACTGTGTGGGGACGATCCTTTTGGTTCCCATGAGGAAATCAGCTTATACATCAAACAGAATGATGCTTTTTGAAAATTTAAAAATGCAGAAGGTCTTCTGTGAACTGGGTAGGTTTAGGGATAGAATATACAGTTTGTACAGTTTAAAAATCACATCTATGTAAAGTCCCCATAAAACACGGAAACCCAACATGCACATGTGTTTCGAGAGAGAGAGAGAGAGAGCGCGTCTCTATTAAGGATGTCTTTTCTGCTTTAAGGTCTGTAGTGATTTGATCAGTTTCTTTTGACAGCCAACGCAACAGATGGATATCACTTTCCACTCAAAGGCAGTGACCGCCAGCTTTACAGCTCTAGTCGTGCTTTTTGTGCTTTTATGCGAGTCAGTCCAGGACAGCCGGCTCTACTGACGCTACGCATCCAAAATCATTCCAGACAAAGTCATGTGGATGGTTAATTCACCTCAAGCCCCAGACACAAAAGAGAAGCGAGCACTTCAGAGCTGACAGGAAGCCCTTTTTGTTTGTGACTGCTCTGTGAGGGAAACAATTCGCATTCAAATGGATGCTATTTTCCTGCCCAACACTTTTAGTTATGCCCTTGCGAATGAAAAGTAGCCAGACAGAACGCTCAATACCTGCTAGATGTCAAATGAAGCCCTGCGGCTCGCACGAACACTTTGGCTTTCTTCATATTCAAGTCTATTATGTCTTTTGTGTCAAAAGTTCAGCTTTTTTGCTTTCATAGTTAAAAAAAAAAAAAAAAAAAGTCCACAGAATTGATTTTCTAATAAAAAAGCATGACTTTTTTTAATAGATTCGGATATAGGCTTCTATCAAAGGCTGAGCATCGAAATGAAAAAGTTTCATTTCTGTGTCTGACCCCAATTTTAGTCTCTTTAGAAACGCTTCCTGATGACGTCACTTAACAGCAAGTGTTTTCTTATCTAATGAACGAAAGACGCCCGAGAAGCCGTTTTGATGCCGGACCCCTCAGAAGATAAGCTCCCATAAAAACGGCTTTGAACGTCTCCACACCTTTCATGACATCTTATATTACAGCTCGACACATTTGTTCAGTTCTTTCATTACGCAGTTTGGAAATGAGTCCCCATGGTATGTTCTGGCTCGATTTTCTTTTCTTCCCCCACATCAGAGCGGTTCGCCAAAGCCTCGAAGTTAAAAGCTTAGTCAACCATGAAACGCATTCAGTTGTGAGACAAAAGGGGATCTTTAGAAGTGTAAACAAACAAACAGATGGGCAAGAACAAGAAATAACGCTAATAACAACAACAGCAATTGATTATAATAATCTTAAATATTTCCTCGACAATTCTAGCCGAATTTATATGACAATTGGCCCGTTTCATCCATTTGCAGTTGTCCTCAGATTCACCCAGCACCTTCAGCTATTCCAACAATGGAAATTGAGCCAACTTGTGAAACTTATTCCATCAGAAGTTACCACAAACTACATTAACTTGTTAATCCACTCTGAAATGATGGTCGCCCTTCAGGAAACTGAGGAAGGTTGAACCCGGCAGTTAGCTTGCTTCATTTCAATTTATTTAGAGCATTTAAGAAGTCTTTAGAGAGAAATAGGCGTGCATCGCCGTGCTTTCCAAGGCAGTCTCCATTCTCTGGGAGGACTGGTTTATGAGTTTAAATATTAGTTACCGTATTGGGCCAGTTTTCACATTTTTGTGTTGGGATTGACTCTTGATTTTCCATGCATTCCTCCATTTACACTACAACCATTTTTGTGATCCTAAAGAGTGTTTTTGACACATTTGTTGGTCATAGGCTCAGAAAAATTGAATTTTATTTTTATTTTTTTATAACTACCCCAAATATTCAGAAATTAGGACAAAATTACTTGTATTTGCTTTTGGAATTTTCTCTTTTTATGTAAAAAAATAAATACATAATAAATATATATATATATATATAAAAACGTATATATAAATATATATTTTAGATTTTTATTTTTAGATATCAAAATCTAAAAAAATGCTAAATGCATTTTGCTTAATTATATTTATTTATATTTTATATATTTATTTAATTTGTTGCCAGCTATAACATTTATTCTATATAAAAATGCAAAATATATTTTGCACAAATTATATGGATTTATATGTTGTATATATATTTAATTCGTTGCCTACTATTTAATGCTAATTAATATAAAAATATATATATTTTATTATATATAGCATATTTAATTTATAGCATATTTTAATATGACCCCATGCTCATACAATTTTGCGTATGAGCATGGGGTCATTCATTTTTAAATTTTTTGCCCTAAAATCTACTTTTCAGCCCCTTTATTTATCCATGAAATGGAATCTTAAGAATTATTTTCTATAAATTCCACCAAAATCACTGAACTGATCGGCCGCAGGGAAGCTCCGCTAATTGTTCTGCTTCTCTGAAAGTTTGCCAGAACTTCATATTGTTCAGTTGCACGTTTAATTATGAATGTGCAATTGGACAGACCCTCCAAAAGAATCATTATAAGCATACTTAAAATTCACAGCTGCTGTTCCCTGTGTTACAGTCCCCGCATGAACAGGCTTGATAGCAGGATGTGTTGTAAAATGGAACTACCTTTGCACATCTTTTACTAGCATGCGTTCAGACGGAGACAGAGAAGGGAGGGGAAGATAAGAGCTTGAAAAGTGGGCTGCAAACAGCTTTTGAGTGGCGTTGATTTTAATGCCTTCTAGGAGATATTTGCTGGCAGATCTCTTATGAGGTGTCTGTAATAGTTTGTGAGAGCACACACTGTAAACAAGAGCTGCGTATCCTTGTGCAGCGATGGCCGTCTCCCAGGAGAGAGCTGATTGAATCGCTGTCCCCTGCCGTCACGCAGACACGAACACTCCCTCGCCCGACATGCGGCACACAGCTTGCCCCTTCTAATCTGCAAATGAAATTATTTCCGGAACTTTGGACTCCATTTTTTTTTTTTTTTTACTCAAGTAATTTTTCCTGAGAGCCTGACATTTTGTTCAGTGTGAAGATTTATGGCAAATGTTCTTGAAATAATGCTTGCCATTGGTTGAGGTCTTAAAATTATGTATTTATTTAAACTTATGTTAGTATATATTAATATAGCAAACATTTATTAGTATATTATAATATATAGTATATTATATACTTTTTTGTGTATATATAAATGAATACTTTTGCTAGTTAGTCAGTTAAATCTTCTTGACTGACTTTTGACTGAGGTCCTTTAAGTGACATAATTCTGTAAAGATCATGATATTTCTAGAACACAAGTATATCCGTCTTATCCGTACTTACTGCCACCTCATAAGTAGTTTATGGATGTGAAACTGTAATCTATTAAGAGTAGTTTATGAGATATTTTATTTTATATTTGGAGCAGGTCTTTACCAGGGCATTTGAGAAGCAATTACATGCCATGTGGTTGTGTACACCTCTTTCCAGATATAACTAACTCATTTGAAAGTGCATTTAAATCATGGTTCTGCATTCTAATGAGCTAAAACATCAGTACTATTATCAGTACTCATTAACACCATGCTTCTTGTGCTTATAAACTGCATTATTGTAGAAAGATGACTTAAGTTAGTGACCAAAATTGTATCTGTCCTCATCACAATGTACAGACAAACTTAGGTATGAGAAAGATTTAGACAAAAAAATGTAGTTTGTTTTTCAGTTCTGATATAAATCTTTTTATTTAGAGAGGGTTATAAGTCATTAAGATTTTCTGTTGCTCAACAAATCAATACTTTTTGTAATAATTAATTACTACAGATAGACATTGATGTAAAGCAGGGATTTACGTTCACTCATTTAACAGATGCTTCTGTCCATACAAGCAACTTAACATAAGGAAACCAACCATATAAAGCTGTGAAATAGCTAAATGTTTTGGTTTTGTTGTTTTTATTAATATTATTATTGAATAACTGCTGTAAAAAAAAAAAAAAAAAAAAAAAAACATGGGAATAAATTTATTCTGTCTTGACTTTTTTTTTTATTTCCGTCACTTTTTCCATTGAATAACTAGCCTGGATGCCAGCCGAACTTAGCCCCGCCCACAACATTTGAGGTCGGGAAGTTCGGGCTGGACTTGATCCGTTATGGAGCAACTGTGCTCGAACCAGAGGTGTTTGGACCAATCAGATTGTCAGGGCGGGCTTTATACGATGATGGACAGATGATCAACAGTAACGTAATCATCCACGTCACCAAAGAGAGCTTGGGTTGAATTAATTTACTAAACGGAGAACTTGTTCATATATGCGTTCACCTTTACTATTTCTCTCAAAAATGATGATCGTGTTGGTAAGTACTCCGTGTATCCTTAGATTCTTTTTACAACACCGGCAAAGATAGTTTGCACTCATCTTCTACTTCCAGCATTGCTCAACATACGTCACTTACTCCGTTGCTCTGATTGGTTGTAGGTCTGTCCAATTGAGTGCAGAGGCATTTTCTTTCCTGGTTCGGTTGAAACGCCTCATAATCACAGCCCAGTGGAGCAGTATCAGACTATATTGAATGACAGCTTTACTCAGAAAAATACGGCATGTTCAGACAGTATTAATAGTTTTGTTGAAAAATTAAAAGATGTACTTAAAAATACAAAATAGCAACAAAATATAATCTTTAGTTGTTTAATCTTTTACTTGCATAATCGGGAAAAATTTTGTTATATTGAATTGTCAAGTTCACATAACTTAGTTTTTTCAATACGCATGAAGTTTATGAATATTTTTATATATTTTTTGTTTTGTTTTTTTAAGTCAACTGATCACTTTTTACTGTGTGCAATTTACATTATATCAATAGTTACTATATTAACTATAAATGTAAATCCGGAATGTATACATTATAGTCTCAGACTCGTAATTATATTTGTTCTAATGTACATTTTTATATATTTACAAATTATATTTACATAAGAGTTAACTATATATTCAAATTTCCATTTATATATTAGGATATTAATATTTGGATTTATAAATAAATATTTGCTAACAATTTACAGTAAGGTCTCATTTGTTAACATTAGATAATGTATTAACACAAACTAACAATAAATAGTGTATTTTTACAGCATTTAGCCCAAGACTGGTTTCCCCCTAAGCAGGGCTGAGCCTGATCAGTACCTGGATGGGAGACCTCCTGGGAAAACCAGGTAGCTGCTGGTAGAGGTGTTAGTGTGGCCAACAGGGGGTGCTCACCTTGTGGTCTGTGTGGATCCTAACACCCCAGTATAGTGATTGGGACACTATGCTATAACAAGCACTGTCCTTCGGATGAGACGTTAAACCGAGGTCCTGACTCTCTGTGGTCATTAAAAATCCCAGAATGTCCTTCGATAAAGAGTAGGGGTGTAACCCCGGCATCCTGGCCAATTTTATCCATTGGCCTCTGTCCATCATGGCCTCCTAATAATCCCCATATACCGATTGGCTTCATCACTCTGTCTCCTCTCCACCAATCAGCTGGTGTGGGCTGGGCGTTCTGGTGCAATATGGCTGCCGTCGCATCATCCAGGTGGATGCTGCACATTGGTGGTGGTTGAGGAGATTCCCCCCTTCCATGTAAAGAGTAATAAAAATGTTCATGCAAGTTCACAGTGCATTAACAATTTTTGATCTTAAAAATGCATTAGTAAATGCTGAGATTAGTTAACAGTGAACAACACTTAGTTTGTTAATGTTAAAAGAAAATTATTATAATTATTGTACATATTGTAGCAGTGTTTTATAGAGGCATTTCTCTGTGAGCGTAGTATTATTAAAGTTTTGATGCTGGCATCAAAGTTTAGTTGGAGTACACAGAAATGAAGTTGCTGAAACTGAAATTGGTCAAATCAACTTTATGGCACAATCCGCTGTGCATGAATATAGTGATTTGAATGCATCTTGAGCTTGTGTCAGAACAGCAGCTTCGTGTATGAATGAGCTGGCCAGTTTATTTCATTGCTTTTTGATTTGAATAGAGCAAAAATGTCTTCTCCAGCCCCTACTGAAGCTGGGTTCTTCTTTTTTTTCCTCACTGCAAAATTAGGCTTTTTAAATTCAAGCTGCTAAGACTCTTTAATAAACAAGCGAGGGGAGAATTCTAATGACCCGTGGATTGTTCTTGGTCAGGAGGTGATGGTGGGAGCAGATTGGCCCCCATCTCTCACTTCTATTGTGTTTTGATTGTTGATTCTGATTGCTCTGGAATTTGTCGATGGGATGACATGGATAATCCGATCGAGATCACATATAATTACAAAACTAACAAAAGGTTTCTCTGCTATTGTACATGCACAATAGACAAGCCATGGGAGAGTAAATGAGGAAATTACTTATGTAAATAAAATATTTGTGGTTGAATTACATACATCTCATTTTAGGACTGACAATGAATCTATAACCAGTATGAAAATTCAAATTCAAAATATGTTCACAAGACTTATTCAGTTTTATATATATATATATATATATATATATATATATATATATATATATATATATATATATATATATATATATATAATAGATTAAAAACATTTGTTTCTGTAATTAATCGTGAGTTTTTAATATTTTTTGGAGTTTTTAATATTTTGATATTGTATTAATTTCAGTTACTCTTCAAATTAATGTAGAAACAATTTAAAGAGAGCATATTTTAAATATGTGTTGTAATGGCATCTTTTTATGAATGAACATTCTCTGTGTTGTTGTTATTGTTTGTTCAAGAGCGAAAGAGAACTCGGTGTGTGTTTGTGTGTGTGTGTGTGTGTGTGTGTGTGTGTGTGTGTGTGTGTGTGTGTGTGTGTGTGTGTGTGTGTGTGTGTGTGTGTGTGTGTGTGTGTGTGTGTGTGTGTGTGGTGAATCAGTATATGGTGTAACGTACATAAATGTGGCCGACTCCCTGATCAGGGCCCTGACTACTGAAATAGAGATCTGATTGAGCCGCAGCCACACAGACAGGACACTGACATACAGCGCATTCTCTTCTGTCTTTCTCTGTATATGTGTGTGTGTGTGTGTGTGTGTGTGGTGAATCAGTATATGGTGTAACGTACATTAATGTGGTGACTCCCTGATCAGTGTCTGACTACTGAAATAGAGATCTGATTGAGCCGCAGCAACACAGACAGGACACTGACATACAGCGCATTCTCTTCTGTCTTTCTCTGTGTGTGTGTGTGTGTGTGTGTGTGTGTGTGTGTGTGTGTGTGTGTGTGTGTGTGTGTGTGTGTGTGTGTGTGTGTGTGTGGTGAATCAGTATATGGTGTAACGTACATGAATGTGGCCGACTCCCTGATCAGTGTCTGACTACTGAAATAGAGATCTGATTGAGCCGCAGCCACACAGACAGGACACTGACATACGGCGCGTTCTCTTCTTGTCCCGCTTAGATGGTTTAAAAGCATTTACATGAATAAGAGCATAATCATATAATGTAACGCTAGGCAAAAATGGATATAAAAACGAACACTGCGTTAATTGCGTTAAATATTTTTAATGTGTTAAACTGAAGAAAAAAATTAATCGCCTGCGTTAATGCAATAATTTGCACAGCACTAATATATATATACATCGTGTACTGTATGTATGTACACTCACCTAAAGGATTATTAGGAACGCCATACTAATACTGTGTTTGACCCCCTTTCGCCTTCAGAACTGCCTTAATTCTACGTGGCATTGATTCAACAAGGTGCTAAAAGCATTCTTTAGAAATGTTGGCCCATATTGATAGGATAGCATCTTGCAGTTGATGGAGATTTGTGGGATGCACAGCCAGGGCACGAAGCTCCCGTTCCACCACATCCCAAAGATGCTCTATTGGGTTGAGAACTGGTGACTGTGGGGGCCATTTTAGTACAGTGAACTCATTGTCATGTTCAAGAAACCAATTTGAAATGATTCGAGCTTTGTGACATGGTGCATTATCCTGCTGGAAGTAGCCATCAGAGAATGGGTACATGGTGGTCATAAAGGGATGGACATGGTCAGAAACAATGCTCAGGTAGGCCGTGGCATTTAAACGATGCCCAATTGGCACTAAGGGGCCTAAAGTGTGCCAAGAAAACATCCCCACACCATTACACCACCACCACCACCAGCCTGCACAGTGGTAACAAGGCATGATGGATCCATGTTCTCATTCTGTTTACGCCAAATTCTGACTCTACCATCTGAATGTCTCAACAGAAATCGAGACTCATCAGACCAGGCAACATTTTTCCAGTCTTCAACTGTCCAATTTTGGTGAGCTCGTGCAAATTGTAGCCTCTTTTTCCTATTTGTAGTGGAGATGAGTGGTACCCGGTGGGGTCTTCTGCTGTTGTAGCCCATCCGCCTCAAGGTTGTGCGTGTTGTGGCTTCACAAATGCTTTGCTGCATACCTCGGTTGTAACGAGTGGTTATTTCAGTCAAAGTTGCTCTTCTATCAGCTTGAATCAGTCGGCCCATTCTCCTCTGACCTCTAGCATCAACAAGGCATTTTCGCCCACAGGACTGCCGCATACTGGATGTTTTTCCCTTTTCACACCATTCTTTGTAAACCCTAGGAATGGTTGTGCGTGAAAATCCCAGTAACTGAGCAGATTGTGAAATACTCAGACCGGCCCGTCTGGCACCAACAACCATGCCACGCTCAAAATTGCTTAAATCACTTTTTTTCCCATTCTGACATTTCAGTTTGGAGTTCAGGAGATTGTCTTGACCAGGACCACACCCCTAAATGCATTGAAGCAACTGCCATGTGATTGGTTGATTAGATAATTGCATTAATGAGAAATTGAACAGCTGTTCCTAATAATCCTTTAGGTGAGTGTATATAAATAATGACCTAGAAATTAACTTATTCAGCAAGGATTGTTGGGGAAAAAAGTATCATGGTTTCCATGAAAATATTAAGTAGCACAGTTTTCAACATGGATAATAATCATAAATGTTTCTTGAGCAGCAAATCATCATATTAGAATGATTTCTGAAGGATCATGTGACACTGAAGACTAGAGTAATGATGCTGGAAATTCAGTTTTGCATCACAGGAATAAATTACAGTAATATATGTATGCAGTTTATTCATTTATTTATAACTTTGGTAATGTTAGTTAATAAAAATGTTGTTCATGTAAGTTTACATACCATTTTTCATCTTAAAAATGCACTAGTAAATGCTGGATTTAATTAATTACATTTTAAAATATATTAAAATAGAAAACTTGTATTATTTTAATAAGTTTGTTATTTTAAACTGTAGCCTAATACTATTTCACTATTACTGTTTTTACTGTATTTATGATCAAATAAGTGCAGCCTTAAAGAGCATAAAAGACTTCTTTCAAAAACAGTAAAATCTTACCAACGGTAATAATATATGTATGGATTTTATTTATGTAATAACATTGTTAATAAAAATGTTCATGCAAGTTTACAGTGCATTAACTAATGTTAACCGATTCCATTTTTGATCTCAAAATGCATTCAATGCTGAGATTAATAAATTACATTTTATAATATATTAAAATCGAAAACTTATTTTAAATTGTAATAATATTTCACAATATTACTCTTTTACTGTATTTATAATCAAATAAGTGCAGCCTTAATGAGCATAAAAGACTTCTTTCAAAAACATTAAAATCTTACCATCTTTTTGATTTATTTATTTATTTATTTAAAACCATATCACCTTTTAAAAAGATTTGGCCCTGAAATTCTTTCTTCTGTTAAATATATTTGTTGAATAGAAACAGAAATATGCTTTCCTAATGATGCCTAAGCCACAGTTTGTGGTTTATTGATCACCCCTGACAAGATCTGAGAATACCTTTGATTTGTAAACACAAAACATGCTGAAAACAGCCAAAATGCTAACTCTGTGAGGTTAGCCAAGGTAATGATAATGAGCATTGAGCTGCTTTTTTGCAGTTTATCGCCTACAATATAAACAAATTGTTAGAAACTCTTGTTTGTTTGAAATCATCCTCCCAGCAGACATATACAGCCTGTCGGAATAATAATGCAATCAAATGTCTGCATTCACGATGTGTATGTAGATTGGAGGGTCAGTTTCTGTGCACTATTGATTCGTTTTTTTGTACAACAGGAGAAAAAAAAGTCCTTGTCTTTGCCAAATGTCTGTACTCCTATTCATCGAGATGTGGCACAGGCCTTGTAAATATTTGCATAATACTTGAATGAATGATATATTTACTTAGGAACTATCCAAAGTGGAATTCAAACTCGTTCTGCCAGCGTGCTGGCGAGATGACAAATGGAGAACACGCTGGTGTTTCATAAGCACGCGTACCAATTTAGCCGAGCCAACAGAGACTTCTGTAGATCATTAAACCAAAATAGTGGATTTGTCGAGCTGCTTCCCGAGTCTAAGAGATGACTCTCGGCTTTTGGAGTTGACAGTAGCGCAAATCAGATATTTAAGGCTCTGAACCATCAAACCTATAGCAAAACATAAGACGGAAGTTATTTCTGTTGGGTAAACACACTGAAGGAGGTAGAAGGAAACTAGGGCAGAACATTTTTATCTTTACATCAGACGAGCTTTTGACAAGTTAAACGCTGAAAACGTTTTATATAATATGCGTCCCCAACCCCAAGAAAGGGATTGAAACATTGTAATCTTGTTAGTTGCATTTTGATAGATTGAACTGTTCCAGAGGTATTTTGCTCATCAACACTACCATCAGTCGTGTTGAATTTATGGCGTCACATATAACAAGCATAATGACATTAAGACGACGTTCATAAAGAATTATGGGTAGGGGTCAGAGGTCATCACCCATAGGTGGTTGGGTGTGACATCACACCACAAATGGCTTTTAAAGAGCTTCACGCTGCAGTGACATCATACAGCAGAGGGACACAATGTACGTTTTAGAAGGTTTTTAACTTCATTTATAATGTTAAAGTTTCTTTTTACTTTAATTACCATTTTAATTTGATCATTTTTGAATTTAAGCATGTATTGTATTATATTATATGCTGGGCAATCGATTAATCGCATCCAAAATAAAAGTTTGTTTACACATAATA
Organism: Paracanthobrama guichenoti; assembly: GCA_018749465.1. Classification (NCBI taxonomy): domain Eukaryota; kingdom Metazoa; phylum Chordata; class Actinopteri; order Cypriniformes; family Gobionidae; genus Paracanthobrama; species Paracanthobrama guichenoti. Next base: position 9,758,318 of record CM031967.1, read on the forward strand.
TATGTGTGTGTATGGTGTACTAAATGTTACCACTAGCCATTGATGCTAGTATGGCAATATAAAAAAATATACATGCATACATACATACATGCATACATACAATTAATTATTATTATATGACACATATAACAAAATAAATGCATTTACGTAATACTGTATGTATTAACTTTTACATACACAGATCAGGCATAACATTATGACCTAATATTGTGTTGGTCCCCCTTTTGCTGCCAAAACAGCCCTGTGCTGTGGTATCTGGCATATACTGTATTTCTAAAAAGCAAGAACAACCTTGTTGTGTTTCCTCCTCTGTTTTTAGGATGGTGAACTCAAAGAGTCGATGTCTGGCTGTTTAGCACAGTCCAGTTAGCCCCTGTTGGTTAAGAGTAGAAGCGCAAGTGCTATGTGCCGAGTGGTCAACCGCAAACCCTACAACTGTCCGTTTATCTATCCCCCGGAGTCCCTGTGTTCAGTCTCCAGCCACAGCAGTGTAATCCTCCTGATAGTCATTGATCGTCTTCCATCCGTACAGTGAATTACAAGTGATCTTGGATTAATTGAAATGGCAGGTGATTGTGTTCTGGAAACCTGAAGCAAATTAGCCACACAGAACACTCAACTTCCCCTAAAACACCATTGACTTTAGGGAATTGAATTATAGATTTAATTCTGTCTTCTTCCATTTTGCGCTTTCCTTTTCTAAAGAGGAGACCGGGTAGTTGTTACATGTTACAAAGAGCACAAAATATTGTGTTCATAATCTTCATGATGCAGTAACTTGTTTTTCCTCTTAAACAACTTTTGTTTTCCTCTGGATGTTAACCAGTAGTTAAATAGCTATTTTGGCCCCGTTTTAGTTCCATCCTGGCATGTATGCCTACTTTTCAACATCCAGTAATTTCTTGATTGATAATGTCCCACTCTACATTTATTTTACTTGTTGAATACCCTTTCTGTGTATGTATATATATATAAACTAAAATTAAAACTGAAAATATAAAAATAAAATGTTAATTAAAAATGTTAATTCATATGCATTTATTAGTTTTATTTATATATATATATATATATATATATATATATATATATATATATATATATATATATATATATATATTACATTTATTTTGGTTTTAGTAATTGTAGTACTTCAACTTATTTTTAGTTGCCTAGTTTTTAGTTAAGTATTTACATATTACTAAAAGAACACCATATTAAACTGCATATTTTTCCCCAAGGGAGGGAGGGATGTATGAACAGAAAACAGATAGACCCATACATACATGCATACATACATAAATGCATAAATACATACATTATTCATCCCAACATGGGAAATTCAAGTGTCCAGTAGCATTTCATTCAAATAAACTCACTAAGGGCAAAAGATAAGAACAGGTAAAATCAATACACATTCCGCAATAACTAATAATAAATAGGTTAAACGTTACTATCAATAATAATAATAAAGTGTACATTAACTAATAATGGTGGTGTATTAATGGTGTTTGGCTTAAACACAAGCTACGTGTCTATAGAGACAATTACAAAAATTAAGCAAATATGAAGAAAAAAGTGAGCCCCAGTCTCCCCTGTATCTATCTCACGTTCTCTCTTATTCTGTTATCTTATGATCTTTGGAGATGTGCGGTGTTGCGTTTTTATGATTGAGTGCTGAAAAGCCGACCTGCTGACTGGCATAAAGATGCATGGACTCCCTGTGGCCGGGCGGCACAGAAATGAACACAGCTCTCACTCTCAGCAGCCACTTAAAGTAATTGAAAGCAGCCCTGCATAAGTACACAAGTCTTTGCTTTCAGAGAAGTCAAGAATAGAGCTCATCAAGTCAGAAACCCGCATCATTGTTGAACTGCTACAAACAGCGTAGTTTGAGGTGGTGTAGCTTACACAGATGAAGGTGCCTTGTTTCCTCAAAAACTGATCATTATGAGTTCATTCTGTTGGCTATTGACATGTCTCTGCGGTATTTCTATGGAAGTCGATAATGATTTTGTCCTTTCTGCAGTGTCATAACTCAATGTGTGAGTCTCCAGAGCTCACTAGGACAAAGTACAAAGGACAAAAATTGCTTACAAATAGGTTTACAATTAAATAATTATGTTTTTCACAAAAACAACATTATAACATTTTGAATGGTATATTTTTATACCTGTATTTTATTCCAGTAAAATAACATCAAATGAGGCCATAAGAGAGATTTTGAGAGAGAGCTTTTTAGCTAGTTACATTTGGTGAAAACGTTTTTACGTAAGGAATAATTGACAATGGGCCGATTATTAGAAATATAATGTACACCCGAGGTGGTAAATGCGGCCACGACATGAAGCAGAGTTTTAGAGTCATTTTAGAGCTAGTAACGGAGGCTTGAGCCACTGATAGCAGACTAATGCAGTGAGTTAGAGAGAGAGAGAGAGAGAGAGAGAGAGCGAGTGAGTATGTGAATTTCCTCAGTCTGTGCGTCTTTCAACAGTGTGCGTCCTTCAGCAGTGTCTACTAATACAAAACTGTAAGAACAGCGCCTTTATGACATCACTAGTGAGAAATGTCATGTAGCTTTTCAGTTGCTAAACTATTTTACTGATAAAATTGTCAGAGCAGTGCTGACAGCGCGTTTCTTTGCGAGTGTGTGTGTGTGTGTGTGTGTGTGTGTGTGTGTGTAAGGTCCATCCGTTAGCCCAAGGACGGAATCTAACGGCCTGGTCGAAGGACTTCTGCGTGTTCGTCTTCTCAGCACTTCTGTTGGATTCACTTAATTTATGACCATCGAATTTTAAATCTGACTCCATGAATAATTTGATCTTACTCCAATTCTTTGTTGTTTGTTGTGTTACATTTGTTACATTTGTAACTTAACAGCTGATCATAAGTTTAGTTGTGATTTAATTTAGATCTTTGATTTCTCTTAGTATCTCTTAATTTCAAATACTCGTTTCCTCCATGGGACCCGGAGTCGCTCAGAGGATAATGCTCGCGATTATAATTACATTACCTCACGGACGCAAATTAGTCAGTTCTGATATTACAGAGGATTGCAGAGTGAACTATTTTACCTTTAAGTGAGTCGCAAATGCTTACTCATAACAGAAAGTGTAATTTTAGCAATAGTCACGAGAGCTGTAACTTGATAATAACAGTGACACCCAGAAATCAGATTGCCCTCATGCTTAGCGCCATGCTCCGGTCATGGGGTCCTCGGTATGAATCTGCCCTGACAGAAAGATTTGAAACTCCTACAAAACTCCTCATGCGACACTACTTGAGTAATGATTTATGAAAAATACAGAATAAATCAAGATTAACATTTATTTTGGCCAGACAGAACTTAAAGAACATAACAACTTTCAGCATAAAATACAATTAAGTAATATGAAAATAGTTTCAAAGAGTCATATCTGGCACAATACATACAGCGTGTGTGAGTGTCTCTTATGACCTGACACAACACTGCATGGGGGCTTCTGTCTACAGAATATTCCCCAAATGGCAGCCCTGCTACCCTTCCTTAAATACCCAGACCAGAACAAAGGGTTGTAACTATTTGCAACACAAACACCTAGTTTGGGGGAGAAGATCAGATATCTTTGGAGAGACCACTCAAAAGAGAACACAATTCTCATATGTTTCAATCTTTCTAACCCTATCAGTGACTTCAGTGATGTTGAGACCATTTTACCAATCGCACTATGACCTTTAAAAGACACCAGACATGAAAAGGGATAAAACAATAGATTCACAAGATAAATCATATGTAGTATATCTGCATTCTGGGACTTGAATCAGGGGGAAGGGGGAAAGGGAGGTAGAGAGGGGAGAGGGTTTTGGTCAGGGCGGTGTCCTACAGTTTCTCTGTGAGATCTCTCTTCAGATTGAGTTTTATTGTTTTAATGCAGGGTGTTGGATCTCAGCTTTTGTCTTAGCAGTAAAACCGGTCCTTACATGTGTGTGTGTGTGTGTGTGTGTGTGTGTGTGTGTGTGTGTGTGTGTGTGTGTGTGTGTGTGTGTGTGTGTGTGTGTGTGTGTGTGTGTGTGTGTGTTTGTTTGAGAGGGAGAGCAGAGATAGTATGCGCGTTTTGTACATAATTAAACGCAATTTTGTGGGGGGAAAAAAAGTAAGTTTTTATCAGATTGTTTACTATATTTCTTTGCTTGGTCAGTGTCGTTGTGGGTTTTGGTTCTTTTGCTGTTGTATGTTATAAAGCCATTTGAAATAACTGAAATCATTTGGCTAAGTGATATGGAACTGTATGCGGTCAAGACCAGCCTCAAACTACTTTATAAATGATTTTATTGTATAACAGTTCTCTCTGGCCCTCAAATCTGATTGGCTGAGAGCTTTTTCTAGCCATGTGATATTCTACCAGTATCACCACAGAACCATTTCACCGTTTGTATCACTCCGCTTCACAGCGAGCGTCATGGTGAAACTCACCATCATTTTACAAATACTGTTGTTGTGTCATGGAATGTAGTTAAGAATTTTTTAGTCAAGAATGGAGTTATTTAGACTCCAAATATTTGACATATAAACATAGCACCATTTTGACAATTTGTTTGGATGCTTTCGCAGATGTGAGCTCTAGACCCAGTGCCTGTTCAACACTCACATACCCGCCGAGAGAAGCTTTGTCCTTTGGGAAATTGCCACTGGCAAATTCACTTTATAGAATATAATAAATAGCTTCCGGGAAATGAGCGTGCGCATCAAGTTCCAGCGGAAGAGTGATATCTGACGTGACGAATGACGCGGAAGCGCAGAGGATAGAGCAAAACAAAACACCAGTCTCAAATGAGAAGTCTAAAACGAGAATGTTTAAAGAGAAATGTCAGAGGATTTTGATATAAGAGAGGAGAAGCTTGAGTTTGTTGACCAGCCCTATTTGTTTGAACCTCAAGAGGCGTCTCTCGCCTAAGCTTACACTACTCCTAGATTATTCATCGCGTCAGAGGTTACTCTGAATGTCGCCATAACTCGATGCGTACGGCCTTTTGCCGGAAGCTAGTTATTATAGGTTATAAACAGTGTTGGGCAGTAACTAGTTACATGTAACTAGATTACATAATTGAATTACAAAATAAATGTAAATGTAATCAGTTACTAGTTAAACTAGTTACTTTGAAAATGTTAATGATTACAAAGGGGTTACATCTGAATATTTTCTGTAAAAAGCTGGGATATGTTGAATTATATTAATTTGCCTTGCCTGTTTTTGATGTGCACGATGCCTCCCGCCATTTAAAGGCTGTGTAGCGAATATCGAGCCCCAGGGGAAATGGTGCGGGATTTATGCACGCGTTTAATCGTGTTACGATCAAATATGCACAGATCCGCACAGAGGGGAATTTGGATATTAACAGTTGATTATAACGGATTATAACAATTATTAATATCTAGGGCTTGATTCAACTTTTAGAAATTTCTTTGATTCTAGAATTGAGTTCAAAGGACGGGTAATTGTCCACCAAATACCTCGCTTTTAATAACTCTTAAACAACGTTTCTCTGGCCAGGAGAAATATCTTTCTTTTAATTTGTAACAGGGTCGGTTCAACGTAAAAAGGACCTATGTATGAGCAACTCAAGCGCAATCACGTGTGAATATATATATATATATATATATATATTTTAATAAATCAACAAACAATAAACAAACATACACAAATTAACTGAAAGACGGAAGGAGAGAGAGGGAGAGAGAGAGAGAGAGACAAGGCAACGGTGATACTATCGACACAACCTATTGAGCACCAGCAAGGAATCAGTCCAGCTTATTGGTATAAGCTCAAAACTTTATAACGACAGCTTAAGGGATACTTGCATATGTTTCCTTGGTCGCGAGTTCGTGCGTTTAGGGGAATTCCGCGATCCGGTCCGTGTTTGAATCTTGCAGGGTGTGTCCTTGGAGTCCGCGGGAAATTCAACTTTGGTTCCTTTGTGTGATGAGATCTGTTGGAAGATGGCGAAGAGGAAGAGGAAGGAGGAAAGCCAAAAGAGGTGGCAACAGGAAGCAAAAAAAAAAAGAGAAAAAGAAGCGTTTGTGGCCCATCTTAAAGGGCCGTGACGGGGCACGCCTCTTTTGTCGGAACAGCCAATCAGAGCGAAGGAACTCAGAAGCGGGAAATCTCCCTTTGTCTTGGGTCTCGCCTCATTAACATGTTTTATGGCTCTCTTAGATAAGCAGACTTGGGGGTTTTGGTATGCAGACTTTGGGGTTTTGGCATGAAAGAAAGAGTTTGATGCATCATAGTACCACACAACACACCTAGCCGGCCTACAAATTAAGAGACAAAGATTTCGAGACCAAGCATGGGGAGTTTAACTTAAGAGTTAAAGGAACGGCGAGGATTGACGTCATTCTTCCTTACGCATTCACTGGCTATAACCTATCAAACACATCTAAAATGGTTATAACAAAACGCATGCATACATACAGGGACCACAACGAAAAATAAAATGAAAAATAACTAAGTTAAAAGTCATATAATCTGTTTGGATGTCCTTTGGTATGTGTGAGGGAGGGGGCTGTTGTTTATGACGGTGCCTCGTGGGCTGTTTGTGTCCTTTTAGCACCATTAACCTGTCAGTCTGTAGACTTCACGGCGCCGGTCTTGTTTGAGTCATTATAACTAATCAAAGTATTGGTCCGTTGATCATTTATGAGCACCGTCCATACGCTACAGCTGTTTAGTAAAGCGATACTATTCTGAAGCTTTTGATTGGATCTTGTTTGAATTTGTAGAGCATCACGTCTGCCAATTACATCAATCCACATTGCCGCTGAAAGATTTAGGCTACAACCTGTCTGAGAGTTGCCACCATGGCAAGGGATAAAAAGGCATTTCAGTGCTGGAAAATAGAAAAGAAATCCAAATGTAATCAGTTACATTACTTAAAGTAATTGAAATAGTTACACTATACTTATTACATTTTAAATAGGGTAAAATGTAATCTGTAACCTATTCTTTTTCCAAAGTAACCTTCCCAACACAGGTTATAAATATGGATAATTTTCTTACAAAAAAACCCCATCGCTTCTCTTCAGAAGGCCTTTATTAACCCCCATGGTGCTGTATGGATTACTTCTATGATGGATAGCTGCACTTTTTTTGGGCTTTAAAATCTTGAGTGCCATTCACTACCATTATAAAGCTTAGAAGAGCCAGGATATATTAAATTGTGTTCGTCTGAAAGAATACTGTCTTATACACCTAGGATGGCTTGAAGGTGAGTAAATCATGGGATAATTTTTTAAGGTTTTCAAGGTTTTAAGGTTTTCCCTTTAAGGTTTTCAAAACATATGATAACTCCATAAACATTTGCTTAAACTTTGCTTTTAAAGAACTGTTCAAATACTCAAAAGGCTGCATTAGACTCAGTCATGTGTTCTATATATGCAAATCATGCCTTCTTACAAATGACAGGTGCTCCGACCACAAAACAGACACTAATATCCCTGCTTGTTATGTGTCCCGCACTGAATTTGGACACCCAGTAACAGCCAGAAGAATAGACGAGTAACACGCACCTGTTGCCGCACTGACAGCCGCATAACAAATTGGTTCATTTTGCGAGTCAAGAGGACGTGATTTGTTTGTGAAAGGGACATGTCTCCTGCGTCTCATGAGACCGCTCCCCCACACTCTGTCTTTCACCCAGAGCATCATCTCATCTTTCCCATATAATGAAGAGGGAAAAATACAATGTTGTTCTTCACATTGTGGCACACCAGATGTTATTTTTTTCCCTTTAATTTCCACCCAGGGCAGAGAGAATGATAAACAGACTCACACGTGCGCACACACACACCGGTGGCGAGGACGGGCGAATCGGATTGCTCGTCACATCCACGTTCTCCATGGATCCCTGTGGTTTTGATCTGATTAGTGTGACTGGGCTTTATGTTTACTGTCAATCAAAATGCTCAGCAAACTCAAGGTCACAGCGTCCTTCGGCAGCAGCGGGGACAGAGCGATGTGTTTCCGTTCAAATTAATTTCACTCTGTGGTGATGAAGTGATGACTTACAGAGCATTTTTTTTTTTTTTCAAATGCCTTGCTGCAGTTTTTTAGTATTCTGTATATACCATTATAGATTCAATATTTTTTAATTAGTTTTTATTTTTCAGTTTTCTTTTTGTAATACATTTTTTCATGTGCTTTTTGTAATTTGTATTAGTTTTCAAAAATAGTTTTGTTTATTGGTTAGTTGGCAAGGCAACTTTTCTAACTAGTTAGTTTTTCATCTAATATTCCTAATGTTATTTCAGCTTTATTTTAAAGTAACCAAATAGTTTTTAATAGTTTTAGTTAACAATAACAACACTTAATAGCCAACTTATTACCCTTGTGTTTATTTCGGCAGTTGTTTTGAGGACGACGAGCCACCTTGCATGGAGGAGATTGAATATTCGTCCTGCAGTGACCCGCTGGGTGCCAACGAACTGGACATGGAGGTGAACGGCAACACGTCCAGTGCGGATGAGGATGAAGATGATGCTGAAGTCTGTAGGAACGGGAGGCGGCTCAACGACGGGAAGTCCCATCTTGTTCCTCACTACCTGCAGCAGGATGCCCTGGAGACTCTAACAATCAAGAGTGGACAGTGTAACGGCTACTTGTGTTAGGCCTCTTTTGTTTGTCTTTTCTGTTATTTATATTTCATATTAGCTTATCATAAGGGTGAAACGGAAATATTTAGCATTTTGTCTTGACGTGCAACACCTGCAAAACATTTGCTAGTAGACCCTATGGATGAGATTCCACCTGTGCTCGCCGTTATAAACTATTTGAATATGTATTTCTCACATAAAACAGCACTTGAAGAGTAATTCACTGTTGCATAATCATAATGGCGTGATGAACTCATTGGTGTTTTGAGTGAATCATTTGCATGGTGTTGCAGGTGGGTTTGTTTATGATTGCTCTAAACTAGAAGCCGATAGCTTGCTGACAAAAGTACTCTGCCACAGAACTAGCCTTCCACTGAAACTCATAAGTAAGCACTTGATATTGTAAGATAGCACTGCATATAAAGTTTACCTTTAATAATGTGTATTTATTATCATAGATTTTGAAGATTAGTAGTCATGTATGTTTTTATAGTTAGTTTCAAAGTGATACTTGATAGTTCAGACTATATACACTATATTGCCAAAAGTTTTGGGATGTCTGCCTTTATATGCACATGAACTTTAAATGACATCCCATTCCACAAAGTTGGGAGCATGAAATTGTCCAAAAGGTCTTGGTATGCTGAAGCATTAAGAGTTCCTTTAACTGGAACTAAGGGGCCGGGGCCAAGCCCAACCCCTGAAAAACGACCCCCACACCATAATCCCCCCTCCACCAAACTTTACACTTGGCACAATGCAGTCAGGCAAGTACCGTTCTCCTGGACACGCCAAACCCAGACTCATCCATTGGATTGCCAGACAGAGAAGCGTGATTCTTCACTCCAGACAACAAGTCTCCACTGCTCTAGAGTCCAGTGGCGGTGTGCTTTACACCACTGCATTCGACACTTTGCATTGCTCTTGGTGATGTAAGGCTTGAATGCAGCTGCTTGGCCATGGAAACCCATTCCATGAAGCTCTCTACACACTGTTCTTGAGCTAATCTGAAGGTCACATGAAGTTTGGAGGTCTGTAGCTATTGACTCTGCAGAAAGTTGGCAACTTCTACGCACTGTGCTTACAACTTCGTGGCTGAGTTTCTATTGTTCCCAATTGCTTCCACTTTGTTATAATACCACTAACAGTTGACCGTGGAATATTTAATACTGAGGAAATTTCATGAATGGTCTTATTGCACAGGTGGCAACCTATCACGGTACCACACTTGAATTCACTGAGCTCCTGAGAGCGACATTCTTTCACAAATGTTTGTAGAAGTGTCTGCATGCCTAGGGGCTTGATTTTATACACCTGTGGCCATGGGAGTGATTGGAACACCTCAATTCAATGATTTAGAGGGGTGTCACAAAACTTTTGGCAATATATATATATATATATATATATATATATATATATATATATATATATATATATATATATATATATATATATATATATATATATATATATATATATATATATGTGTGTGTGTGTGTTTTTTATGCATGTGTGTGTATATATATATATATATATATATATATATATATATATATATATCAGGGCTCAGCTCCAGACAAAAATATCAATTAAGGAGCCATTGGCTCCTATAAGGGAAAAAGTTAAGCGCCAAATTATTTTTTTGGAGTGCCACAAAAGAATAAACGCGTTTTAATTTTTCATGTGCAATTATATGGGCGGTGCTGAATTTCATTTCAATTTTAGCTCCTTCCATTCTTTCTCATGAAGACAACAGTTTAAATAAAAATCTTTTTGTCTTTTTAATAAGACAAACTGAAACACCAACTTAAATCTATCCACCTCTTAACATTTTAACACGCACGCACGCACACACACACACACACACACACACACACACACACACAGTGACTTTCACAGTTTTCTCCATTGTAGGCTTTTATTGACTTTTTAAATGTATTGTCATATACATAGTGCTTCACAGTCGTTACACATCACATAAGCTAGCCAACACATGATTCATCCTGTTAAACTACTGCACTAAAATGCTCCCACATTACTTGACTTTCCTTGCTTTTGTTTTTAATTTGATCAATTCTGCAAATTAGTACCTGAAGAAGAAAAAAAAAATTTAAACACGTTAATATTTCCAAACATTATGTTGGAAAATTATTATCAGAATAATTTCTAAGTTAGTGTATATTTTTAGGTAAAACTGTTAAATGATTAAGCATTATGTCATGTAGGGTTTTTCCTTTGTTTTATATACTGTCCACTAGGAGGCGCTTATATGTTATCCTTGATTTGTTTATCCTGAAGAGACGCTGGTTTTGAAAACGAAAGTGAAGCACGTTCGTTTAATAAAATCAACACATTAATTATTTCTCTCTCATCCATCCGCAATTAATTACAATGTTATGTTTTATTATTTGGTCCGCCTGACCCGCGGATATAACCACGATCCGCTCATCACACACACACACACACACACACACACACAGGCTAAACTACACTGCGGACAAATAGGCATGCATGATCAAAAACATCCTCAGTCTTATTTTTCCTTCAGATAACAAGAGAGTCAACAACGCAAAACAAGAAAGGGAAAAATTGTATTCACTAATAAAACCGTGATATGTGTTGGTTGGCCGGCTGGAAGATGCCATATAGCCCCGGGACACCGGGCTAGCGATTTTGTGAGCCGAGTTCAAGCAGTAACAAAAAAACAGCAAGAGTAAAATACACTCACCTAAAGGATTATTAGGAACACCTGTTCAATTTCTCATTAATGCAATTATCAAAAGTCAAGTCAAAGTCAGCTTTATTATCAATTCTGCTATACGTACAGTACATACATACAGAGAATTGAAATTCTATGACTCTCAGACCCTAGGTGCCTAACAACAACAAAACAATAACAATAACAACAAAAAGTTTTAACAGTAACAATAACAGAAGAAAGATTAAGTAAAAAGAGATGGATAAAGTGAATTATAGAGATAAAGTGGCGATGGCAAATAGTGCAAACAATGGTAACTAGTGCAATTTCAGATTTAAGTCAGTGCAGGTATAAAATAAAATTATAAGAGTGTGTGCAAAAAGAGTCTGTAAGAGTCTGTGTGCAAAAAGAGTCTGTAAGAGGGGAGACCAATTCCTCAGAGAGACAATATATGAGGTAGATGAAGGGAGGAGAACTGGGGGGTTGGGGTGATTCCCAGATCAGGTGCGTGGGGCAGAAGAGGGGAGGGTTGGCAGAGTCGGGAGGGAGTTCAATGCCCTGACAGCTTGGGGAATGAAGCTGTCCTTCAGTCTGCTGGTCCTTGCTTGGAGACTACGAAGCCTCCTCCCTGATGGCAGCAGACTGAAGAGGCTGTGTGATGGGTGGGTGGGGTCTCTCGCAATGATGAGGGCTTTGCGGGAGAGGCGGGAGTTATAAATGTCCTGGAGGGGTGGGAGAGAGACACCAACGATCTTCTCAGCTGTTCTCACTATGCGCTGAAGTGCTTTACAGCAGGATGCATTTCAGGCGCCGTACCACACAGTGATGCATCTAATCAATGATCTAATCAACCAATCACATGGCAGTTGCTTCAATGCATTTAGGGGTGTGGTCCTGGTCAAGACAATCTCCTGAACTCCAAACTGAAATGTCAGAATGGGAAAAAAAGTGATTTAAGCAATTTTGAGCGTGGCATGGTTGTTGGTGCCAGACGGGCCGGTCTGAGTATTTCACAATCTGCTCAGTTACTGGGATTTTCACGCACAACCATTCCTAGGGTTTACAAAGAATGGTGTGAAAAGGAAAAACATCCAGTATGCGGCAGTTCCTGTGGGCGAAAATGCCTTGTTGATGCTAGAGGTCAGAGGAGAATGGGCTGACTGATTCAAGCTGATAGAAGAGCAACTTTGACTGAAATAACCACTCGTTACAACCGAGGTATGCAGCAAAGCATTTGTGAAGCCACAACACGCACAACCTTGAGGCGGATGGGCTACAACAGCAGAAGACCCCACCGGGTACCACTCATCTCCACTACAAATAGGAAAAAGATGCTACAATTTGCACGAGCTCACCAAAATTGGACAGTTGAAGACTGGAAAAATGTTGCCTGGTCTGAGGAGTCTCGATTTCTGTTGAGACATTCAGATGGTAGAGTCAGAATTTGGCGTAAACAGAATGAGAACATGGATCCATCATGCCTTGTTACCACTGTGCAGGCTGGTGGTGGTGGTGTAATGGTGTGGGGGATGTTTTTTTGGCACACTTTAGGCCCCTTAGTACCAATTGGGCATTGTTTAAATGCCACGGCCTACCTGAGCATTGTTTCTGACCATGTCCATCCCTTTATGACCACCATGTACCCATTCTCTGATGGCTACTTCCAGCAGGATAATGCACCATGTCACAAAGCTCGAATCATTTCAAATTGGTTTCTTGAACATGACAATGAGTTCACTGTACTAAAATGGCCCCCACAGTCACCAGATCTCAACCCAATAGAGCATCTTTGGGATGTGGTGGAACGGGAGCTTCGTGCCCTGGATGTGCATCCCACAAATCTCCATCAACTGCAAGATGCTATCCTATCAATATGGGCCAACATTTCTAAAGAATACTTTCAGCACCTTGTTGAATCAATGCCACGTAGAATTAAGGCAGTTCTGAAGGCGAAAAGGGGTCAAACACAGTATTAGTATGGTGTTCCTAATAATCCTTTAGGTGAGTGTATATTGAGAATAAGAATCTATATCAGTATCAATTAAAAACAAGAATTGTTGCCGTCCACACAGCTGACATGTTTATCTGTTGTAGCTTATCAGAAGGAATAGACACTGCCTTTCTGCACTTTTACAGCACTGGGATGTTCATTCATTGACACGTCTCCGTCGCTTTCAATCTCAGCGCTGTTGCTCGATAGAGGGCTTTGAAAAAGCCTGATGTTTTCCTTTATGACATTTGTTTCTGACCCGTATTTTGGCGCTCAGACTCAGTGAGGTTTTTTTCCATTGTAACTTTGCTGCGCGTCATCTCATTTTATTACATCAACACACAACAAAAGATGTGATTGGCTACTCATCATAGAATGGCCGCCAATGCCGATCGCAGCAAAAATATCACTCGCAAATATTTTTGTCGCAAATGCGACCGTTTTAGTTGCAGTCTGGAGCCCTGCATATATATAGCTATATAACTTAGCTCCAGTGCCTACATACTGTAGTAACATGCCTATGCAAAAGTGCGATTTTCTGAGCATACAAATACGCACAAATACGTATACATATAAAATGTATAGACAGAGAGAGATGCTCTATCACTTTTTATACATTTTTTATACATATATATATATATATATATATATATATATATATATATATATATATATATATATATATATATATATATATATATAAATGTATAAAAAAAGCAAAGAATAAAGGTGTTCACGAAAAATTTCTGCAGTGACATTTTTATAGGTGAACAAAACTCATACTTTTAATCATTGTTTATAAGTGCAGTCATATTCAGAGCATTGAAACAATGTAAAGAGATGGACACCAAATTAAATGTAAAATACAGCCAGATATGTGCTGTTTGTGGTCCTGGTCTTTTTTTTTTTTTTTTTTTTTTTTTTTTTCATATCCAATTTAAGTGGGTATTGGAGTTTTGGTAAGAAATAAAATTTGATACAACGGCATTCTGAGCCTTTGAGCCAGATTTCATCCAAATTCTCCCCAGAATGTCTCGTATCATGAGTTCCATCATCTCTGCACAATTTATGCCATTGGTTTGGGAGCAAAGCTACAAAGACTAACTCATGTCAGTCCATGTTCAAATTCAGGAGTCAACAGAAGCCAGCAATTACAGACCGACACTTTTAGCTCAAAGGTATGCAATTCTGCCATTGCGTTAAATGGGTTCATCTTCGGTCTGTGGGACAGAAGTTTGATAACCAGCAATATAACTATTTCTATCATGTTTTCTCAATATAGCCATTTTATGAATGTAATCATGGCTAAAGGGTGTTATTAAGTGCAACATGCAACTGTGTATGTGTGTGTCTGTGTGTCTGTGTGTGTGTGTGTGTGTGTGTGTGTGTGTGTGTGTGTGTGTGTGTGTGTGTGTGTGTGTGTGTGTGTGTGTGTGTGTGTGTGTGTGTGTGTGTGTGTGTGTGTGTGTGTTCATATTTTTCTATCCCGGTGGGCACTTCAACCTGAATGCACACAGACTCGTGCGGGCTTGTGACACCGTGGGGGCCTAAAACGTGGTCCCCATGAGGAAGCAAGCTTACAAATCATACAGAATAAGTTTTTTTTGAAAATGCAGAATGTTTTGTGTGATGGGTAGGTTTAAGGGTAGGTAAGGGGATAGAATATACAGTTTGTACAGTAAAAAAACTATTACGCCTATGAACACAACAAATGTCCCCACAAGGATAGTAATACCAGAAATGTTTGACCTGGTCGGAAATTTTTTTTTTTTTTTTTGAGAAAAGTTAGCTCAAAATGAGCAAAAGAGAAAAGAGCTTATAAATTATAGGGCCAATCATATACAGCCTACACACACACAATGCACAAGAGTGCAACAATCATAGTAAATTTTCTACACACAGAAAAAACGAATGCACTGAATGTAACTTAGTAAACAGAGGGGTAAGTGCAGTTTCTCTGAATAAAGGCAGGATAGGTAATGACTCTATTTTCATTCTGCCTGTGTCATTCAGGGCTCAATCTAGGGGTAGGTAATGACTTAGCGGTGACCTCCAGCAACCCGCAGCAAACGGCATGCTATCCTGTCCTGTAATCTCATTCCCATTTACAAAGAGATGGTCTAATTAGATCCTGGCAGGGGTGGGCTCTACCTGAGTATGGAGAGGTGGGCAGGTCTTCATTGGTATGCTGCAGACGCGGAGTACGGCACACACCACTGCATTTCTTAATTGTGTCTCTCTCCAGCTCTGTCTGCCACCATACCCACCGCAGACGAAGCGGGAAGACGCATTACTCTCCCCTCCCCACTGAATGACCCTCCAGGAGCTCTCAGGCCTGTGATAATGATTACCACGTTATCACATACGTTCAGCTAGCAGGTGGCTTTCTCTAAATAGCTATAGGGGGCTCCGATTTTACACAGCGCTGATCTGTGGTGCATGGACACAAGGAAGGACGGTAGGCTATAATGTTGCCGAAAGACTTTTCAAATGCAATGCCTATATTTATACACGTGCAAAATGGTTTTACATATTATAGAACCTTAAAGGTGCAGTGTGTGATTTCTAGCGGCATCAAGCGGTGAGGTTGTGAATTGCACCACCCCCTTTCGGAGCACAGAGAAGCTACGGTGGCCGACACAGGACAAAGATGTCGTCGTCGGTGAGAGCAGAAACTAGCTAGCGCTCTGCAGAGCAGTTTGTCCGTTTAGGGCTACTGTAGAAACATGGCGGCACAAAATGATGACTTCACTGTAAGGTGTGTGTAGATAGAAATGGCTCATTTAAGATAGTAAAAATATAACGGTTCATTATGTAAGGTCTTTATACACCACTGAAAACATAGTTATTGCATTTCTGTCAATAGATCATCAAATACTACACACTGCACTTTAAAGTGTTCTATCAGGTATAAAATAAAAAGGATAATGAGGCTTTTTTACCTCACAATTCTGACTTTTCTCAGTATTACTGTATCTCTATTTTTGATACTGTGTCTCAATTCGCAATTGCGAGAAAAAGTCATAATTGCATATTCTATGGCGGAGAAACAAGCATCCATCAGGCGCTTTATTCAAAACCTTTAGGGGTTCCTTTTATCAATTTAGTTTGAATTAGTTTAGTTAATTCATTTTTATTTAAATGACATTTTATGAATTAAACAGCTTGTAATCATACTTTATAGCTAGAAAACAAATGAAATGGCCTAACCCATAGAACATTCAAGTGTTATGACATAATAGCCTACCACACAATACTATACATCTCTCTCTCTCTCTCTCTACAACATTTTTTTTTCTCTAAGGTATATTGCTTATGAAAAATGGTTTTGGGTTGTTTCTTCAAAAATGTACACTTTTTAGCTCATAAACTTACTTAAAGACACATCTGAAATTCACTAGTGATATACCCACTAACAGTAGGCTATAGAGGATATAATAGTGGTTCAGTTTTTTCTGAAATGTTAAGAATTTTGCCACTATGAAATTATTTATATTGTTAAATAGCACTCTATGGTGGAAATGATTAAGCATTTTCTAATATAAAAGGATTGACTCCTTTGTTTTGCTAATGCTAATTTCATAGCTGGGTCATTCCTGTTATACAGTAACTTTTCTGTCTTTATGATTTACTTATATTTCCTATAAAATCAGTCACATATTTATAAGTGATGGCTTAAATTATACATTTAGGTCATTATCAATTAAGGCGAGATACATAGGGATTTTTTTATTACAAGATATCACTGTGAAACTTCTCCAGTTTATTACTGGCATAAACATAAGAAAAAATGTATTACAAGTTTTGTGTAAATTAATGTTTTAATATGCTAATGAGGCATTATATACTTAAATATACGCTCATTTGCATATATTTCCAAAAGCAAAATCTGGAAATCGGGAGCAAGGTTTAAAATTCTTGGTTCTATTTGTTGACATATTAGATGAGAGGGCTTTTACAGAGGGGATTCTGGATATCTTATTTTGTGCTTTAGTAAATTAGAGAATACTGACAATAGCCTTAAAAATCAATTTTCACCATGTTTTTTGGAGTAAAAGGACCTATAACACAGGATAAGAATGATATATCAACAAATCCCTCAGTAAAAGCCTTCAGAATATAGTTAAGTATAAGACTGGAGAAGCTGGTGCTTGTAGGTGCTACTGAGGTGGATATATCTGACTCTGAGTGTGAGGAAAAACTCATTTTGAGAAAACGGCCTTTAAAGTTTTATATTGTATAATTGCATACATTTCTATTGAAACCCCCAACCTACAAGCTAAATATATATTCAGTTCATTAATATCAGTAGCGTATAATATTTAAAACACATGGAAATTGATAAATTAATATATTGTTAATAGCAATAGCCTTAAGCTGAAGAGAACTACCTTAACAAACACACATAACAACTGTCCGTTTGTTTGTGTCCATCTATAACTATTCAAATCTAATTCTGACGGGGTTTCGTCGTCTAATCTGTTGTTGTCTACTTTCTTTTTATCATCTCTTGCTACTTGCTCTTTTCTGTGAACGTTTATGAGCTGATTTCGGCGTTGTCTGCATTTCTCTCAGGCGGAGAATACACAAGGAAGCGGCAAGCGCGTATCACGTAGTGAGAAATTCACATCAACCAATCAGATGTGGTTTTCGGCTGAAAACTTTTGCGGTTGGTTAGTTCTACAAAGGAAATGCCCATATTTGGATTATACAGCGCTGCCTATGAGACTGAGAGCTTTATAATGGAGACGGCACGGCAGCTCGCGTTAGAATGCGAACGTTTGATGATGTCGGGTAGAAATCTAAAGGCGCAAGTTGACAAAATATAATGAAATATTATTTTGACATGAAAGCTTACATGTTAAGGGAGCAAACTGGCCCAAAATCAAAAAATTGACCACTGCATGAAAAAACGATGTTTTCACCTGCCGTGTCTCGCCTTAAACAAATATTTATTTTAGATGTTTAGATATTGTATTTTACACACCTTTTTATTGACATATGCATTGAATTTTATCATCCCTCAGTGCAAAGTAATCAACTTCCACAAGAACTATAAACCATGAAATGATAAAAAGTGGGAGGTATTCAACTGTTCAAGAGGGAAATGGCCTGTGGGAAGAAACTGTTCCTGTGCCTAGATGTTCTAGTGGCCAGTGATCAGAGTCGCCGTCCTGACGGTAACAGTTCAAACAGGAAGTGTCCAGGGTGAGCGGAGTCTGTGATGATTTTACCTGCCCTCTTCCTCATTCTGGAAGAGTACAGGTCCTGGAGGGTTGGCAGGGGGGCACCAATAATCCTCTCTGCAGTCCGGATTGTACGATGTAGTCTCCTGATGTCAGATTTGGTAGCTGAACCAAACCAGACAGTGATGGATGTGCACAAAACAGACTCAATGACAGCCGAGTAGAACTGGATCAGCAGCTCCTGTGGGAGGTTGAACTTCCTCAGCTGACGAAGGAAGTACAGTCTCTGCTGGGCCTTTTTACAATGGAGTCAATGTGATTGTCCCACTTCAGGTCCTGAGAGATGGTGGTGCCCAGGAACCTGAATGACTCCACTGCTGCCACTGTGCTGTTCATGATGGTGAGTGGGGGGCAGAGCAGGGCTGTTCCTCCTGAAGTCCACTATCATCTCCACCGTTTTGAGCGTGTTGAGCTCAAGGTTGTTATAACTGCACCAGACAGCCAGCCGTTCAACCTCCAGTCTGTAAGCAGACTCATCACCGTTTTGGATGAGGCAGATGACGGTGGTGTCGTCTGCGAATTTCAGGAGCTTCACAGAAGGGTCTTTAGAAGTGCAGTCATTGGTGTACAGGGAGAAGAGCAGTGGGGAGAGAACACACCCCTGGGGGGTGCCAGTGCTGGTAGTGAGAGTCTTGGATGTGAGTTTCCCCAGTCTCACTCGCTGCTGCCGGTCTGTCAGGAAGCTGGTGATCCACTGACAGATTGAGGATGGCATGGAGAGCTGGGTCAGTTTAGCTGTAAGAAGATCAGGCATGATGGTATTGAAGGCCGAACTGAAGTCCACAAATAAGATCCTTGCATAAGTCCCAGGTCTGTCGAGATGTTGCAGGATATAATGCAGTCCCATGTTGACTGCATCATCCACAGACCTGTGAGTAAATGAGAGAATTTTCATTTTTGGGTGAACTATCCCTTTAAGAAGTGTTCCAGGATTGAGGTGTCAGTGCAGATGCTGTAGACCTACCAAACGTGCTGGTCTCCATAAATTTACTGTTGTCATTAAATATGAATGTTGCTTATGCATTTTTCAGTTCATTCCGATAAAAGAGTGCATCAAGTCCTTCAGAAAAACTGGCGCCTTATTCTTTAAAAAACATGCATGTAAAACGCATACAGTTTCAACAGGAGGATCATTTCAAGAAAGAAGCCAGTTCATCATTAATTTATACCTCTAACTCCTCCGAAATTTAATATTACCCAAAATGGATAGAATATGATAGAATTGAAAAGCATCCGAGTGTTATGAATAAAACATTGCTTAGAAGCTCTGTTTATAATGAGCGTCATTCCCTTTTAACTTGATTAGATTTTGCTGGATGCTTTGTGTGGTACATCTTCCTCTCAAACTGAAACCTGTTTACATTGATCATTAACTCTGCCGTTTGTTTTTTCTTGTCAGTGGGCCATCTGGATATTGTGTGTCATTTTTTGATTTATGGTGCCATTGGTTATAAAATAACTTTTCTCAGCCATGCATCTCTTCCCGTTCACAACAGGAACGATAACTATATTAGCGTCCACGATATCGTTTTGTTAATTCTAAAAATCGCTCTGCCTCTTTAAATGCTCGAGCTCTTTAGAGCAGGATGGGTTGTTTCTGATTGGCTGTCAGTCTTGTAATTGTTCATCAGCTGGAAAGTGTTTCTAACGATCGTTCCTCTCTGCCGTTGTCGTGGTGTGGACTCTGCTTTTCCTTTTCGTTCTAATGAATTTTTACTATTATATACTACTTTATACTATTTGTATCATCGTTATAATTATTGTTCTTAAAGTGCGAAGGTCCTTTAGACAGATCATACAGGCAGAACTTAGCCAAGCCAAGTCAAATGCTTTTTATAATTGTTTCAAAGCAGATTTAATGCTGGGGTGGCATGACATCCTGATGCTGTCTTTACCTTCAAATAAAACATTCTACAATTATTTTAGAGCTCCTTGGATTATTTTTCATCATCCATTTAATAAAATGTTATGACAGATTAATAAACTGTATATAAAAGTATGTCATGCTTGTGATTTATGACATTACTGATTTATTTATTCAGAAACAGAAATAACTTCAATTTATTTATGTATTCTACTTTTCATTTTATTACTGTAACAACAGCGCCCCACTATATTTATATATATATATATACACACTCACCTAAAGGATTATTAGGAACACCATACTAATACTGTGTTTGACCCCTTTGCCTTCAGAACTGCCTTAATTCTACATGGCATTGATTCAACAAGGTGCTGAAAGCATTCTTTAGAAATGTTGGCCCATATTGATAGGATAGCATCTTGCAGTTGATGGAGATTTGTGGGATGCACATCCAGGGGACTTAAGCTCCTGTTCCACCACATCCCAAAGATGCTCTATTGGGTTGAGATCTGGTGACTCTGGGGGCCATTTTAGTACAGTGAACTCATTGTCATGTTCAAGAAACCAATTTGAAATGATTCAAGCTTTGTGACATGGTGCATTATCCTGCTGGAAGCAGCCATCAGAGAATGGGTACATGGTGGTCATAAAGGGATGGACATGGTCAGAAACAATGCTCAGGTAGGCCGTGGCATTTAAACGATGCCCAATTGGCACTAAGGGGCCTAAAGTGTGCCAAGAAAACATCCCCCACACCATTACACCACCACCACCAGCCTGCACAGTGGTAACAAGGCATGATGGATCCATGTTCTCATTTTGTTTATGCCAAACTCTGACTCTACCATCTGAATGTCTCAGAAATTGAGACTCATCAGACCAGGCAACATTTTTCCAGTCTTCAACTGTCCAATTTTGGTGAGCTCGTGCAAATTGTAGCCTCTTTTTCCTATTTGTAGTGGAGATGAGTGGTACCCGGTGGGGTCATCTGCTGTTGTAGCCCATCCACCTCAAGGTTGTGCGTGTTGTGGCTTCACAAATGCTTTGCTGCATACCTCGGTTGTAACGAGTGGTTATTTCAGTCAAAGTTGCTCTTCTATCAGCTTGAATCAGTCAGCCCATTCTGCTCTGACCTCTAGCATCAACAAGGCATTTTCGCCCACAGGACTGCCGCATACTGGATGTTTTTCCCTTTTCACACCATTCTTTGTAAACCCTAGAAATGGTTGTGCGTGAAAATCCCAGTAACTGAGCAGATTGTGAAATACTCAGACCGGCCCGTCTGGCACCAACAACCATGCCACACTCAAAATTGCTTAAATCACCTTTCTTTCCCATTCTGACATTCAGTTTGGAGTTCAGGAGATTGTCTTGACCAGGACCACACCCCTAAATGCATTGTAAGCAACTGCCATGTGTTTGGTTGATTAGATAATTGCATTAATGAGAAATTGAACAGGTGTTCCTAATAATCCTTTAGGTGAGTGTAGTTTAAAAAATAAATAAATAAATAAAAGTTGGACATAAACGCCATTTGCCCTCTCGAGTCAAAATTTGAATGCGTTGAGCTCGTAATCACGACTTTTCCCATAGCACGTGAAGGCAGCATTAATCTCAACATTTGCTAATTGTTAAGGTCAAATTTGTATTTGTTAATCTTAGTTAATGCACTGACTGAACTAACATGAATGTGAACATTTCTAACCAACATTAACAAAGTTTAATAAATGCAAAAATATTGCTCATTGTTAGTTCAAGCAACTTTGTTTGTTAATTTGTTCATTTTTTAATAAGAAATGGATAGTGAAGGAACATCATCATTGGAAATTCTTTCATTTCTGTTTACAAAGCATCCAAGAGCTTTGAAAGGCACATTTTTTTCATAAACTGTGGAAAATGATAACGATGAAGGCATGTCCAAACTTTTGACTGGTAGGTATTTAGAAACTAGAAAGCTTATTCCCTAAAGAACAAACTTTCTCACCTTTAAAAAGAAATAAAAAGCACTTTTTAGAGAATTATCCTTTCCCTTGTAATGCCCCTGTACACTTTACTTTCAAGTCTGTTTTCGCCTCAGGCTTCACTGTCATAGCAGATAAGAGTTGTGAAAAAGAGTGTGACACTAAATTACCTGTGTTAAATTTGTCTGTAGTGGATAATTGACCACTTTCTCTGCACTTGCGAAGGGGATTTAATGCACTACTCTCAGGGAGACATGCACAACTTTGAAAATGTGTTGCACTACTAACCATTCATGTCAGGAAAGCTACACTCACCTAAAGGATTATTGGGAACACCTGTTCAATTTCTCAGTAATGCAATTATCTAATCAACCAATCACATGGCAGTTGCTTCAATGCATTTAGGGGTGTGGTCCTGGTCAAGACAATCTCCTGAACTCCAAACTGAATGTCAGAATGGGAAAGAAAGGTGATTTAAGCAATTTTGAGCGTGGCATGGTTGTTGGTGCCAGACGGGCCGGTCTGAGTATTTCACAATCTGCTCAGTTACTGGGATTTTCACGCACAACCATTTCTAGGGTTTACAAAGAATGGTGTGAAAAGGGAAAAACATCCAGTATGCGGCAGTCCTGTGGGCGAAAATGCTTTGTTGATGCTAGAGGTCAGAGGAGAATGGGCCGACTGATTCAAGCTGATAGAAGAGCAACTTTGACTGAAATAACCACTCGTTACAACCGAGGTATGCAGCAAAGCTTTTGTGAAGCCACAACACGCACAACTTTGAGGCGGATGGGCTACAACAGCAGAAGACCCCACCGGGTACCACTCATCTCCACTACAAATAGGAAAAAGAGGCTACAATCTGCACAAGCTCACCAAAATTGGACAGTTGAAGACTGGAAAAATGTTGCCTGGTCTGATGAGTCTCGATTTCTGTTGAGACATTCAGATGGTAGAGTCAGAATTTGGCGTAAACAGAATGAGAACATGGATCCATCATGCCTTGTTACCACTGTGCAGGCTGGTGGTGGTGGTGTAATGGTGTGGGGGATGTTTTCTTGGCACACTTTAGGCCCCTTAGTGCCAATTGGGCATCGTTTAAATGCCACGGCCTACCTGAGCATTGTTTCTGACCATGTCCATCCCTTTATGACCACCATGTACCCATTCTCTGATAGCTACTTCCAGCAGGATAATGCACCATGTCACAAAGCTCGAATCATTTCAAATTGGTTTCTTGAACATGACAATGAGTTCACTGTACTAAAATGGCCCCCACAGTCACCAGATCTCAACCCAATAGAGCATCTTTGGGATGTGGTGGAACGGGAGCTTCATGCCCTGGATGTGCATCCCACAAATCTCCATCAACTGCAAGATGCTATCCTATCAATATGGGCCAACATTTCTAAAGAATGCTTTCAGCACCTTGTTGAATCAATGCCACGTAGAATTAAGGCAGTTCTGAAGGCGAAAGGGGGTCAAACACAGTATTAGTATGGTGTTCCTAATAATCCTTTAGGTGAGTGTATATCTGCTCTGTTGACAAACCGAGGAAGGATGGCCATGATTGACTTGTGTTGCAAATATGGTCAGCGCTCAATACCATAGACTATTAAAAAAATATGGAACGACGCACCTTCACTCTCTTCCATTGTAGAAAGGCGAAGCCACCAATATCCAAATATGGTGCTTACATTTTGGAGCCCGAGTTTGCACAGTAGTGAGCGTGAAGTGGAGCCGCCACCGAATTGGTTAGTCATTTCCTGCAGAGCAACTCATGATATAAACAGTTATGGAAATGTAGAAATTAAAGTTGAAGCTCCAATCTCCTCCCGAAAATCCTGAAAAAAAGTCTGTCATGATGTCACACTCCTGTTTTTACAGCATCAAATAACTAACTAAAACCAAACTTATTTAAAACAATGAACACTTGAACTTACATCAGCAATAAAACTCTTGAATCTTGAATCTTGAATGATAAAAACTAGAATGACAGAAACCATCTTTGGAAAAAATGTATTTGAAGTGTAATTCGATTTTAGTTTCTCTCACGTCCCATTAGATTACATGGAGAGGGCGGGGTTTATGACCTATAATGCATCCGGCCACCTGGGAGGCAATCGAAACGTTTTGTCTTCACTTTTCAGGACTTGTGTGGCACACTTGCCCAATACAGGTTGCAAGACAACATTACAACTACACTCTTAAAAATAAAGGTTCCAAAATGGAGTTTTCGCGATACCATAGAAAGTCATAGTCCGCCATGTAAATAGTGAATCTGCCCTGGCGCGAACACAACTGGCTTTTAAAGGGAATGGGAGAATGGACTCTGATTGGTTTACACGTTACCCAAAACACACCCATGACTCATTAAGAGACTAGATACAATCCTTTTGGACCATGCGTCTGCCGTTTTTTCTGTCGTTAGTGAAAGTGGATTCGGACATCTAAGGGCACCTACGCCCAGATTAATTGCGCTCAGATCGTTAAAATAGGGCCCTTAATGTGTAACCTCAGTGAATGTTTTATGGGCAATTTAAAATCTTGTCAACCAGCATACAATACAAAAAAGTGTGTTATTATTGCATGTGTTGGTAGCCTAAGGGTTGTTTTGTGTATTAAATATCAGCTTTGAGTTGTTTCTCACCTGCATGTGTAGAGCACTGACCCCAACAACAGCCAAATCGATCAAACCCACATCCAGACGAAAACATTTCACGGCTGGTTTAGCAGTTACGTGATTGCAGCCTGTACTGTTTTGTGTTTTTTTGTAAATGTTTTTGTGTTGCTTTTTCAAACATAACTTTTCCAGATCATCACACTTAACAAGAATTCAGCAATAGATTATCTGCAATAAATAAAACACAGCTAATCCCACTCCAAGAAATACACAGGGACACAATGCAGCTTCAACTTTGACGCTCGGTTTAATTGTGATCTGAGGTATTAATTATTATGTGTCCGAGTCTTTATCAGTTTTGCTTTATGAAAAAGGTGACAGTTGCTTGTGTGTCGTGCTCTCATAAATTGTTTAAATACCCCCTCATTCAACCCTCCCCTCCTACACATAATGTTTCTCTGCAGGGAATTTCATTATGGCCTAGATTAGAACAATCACTCTAGAGAGAGACCGCAAGAAAGCTGAAAAAAAAAAAAAAAAAAAAAGCAAACAAACGAGATAAGGTGACATTTCACCGCTTTAAATGCAGACTGGGGAGTAATATTAATAAGCTTTATCCACTTGGTTTTATCCTATTATTGATTTGCTTTGTCCATACTCATTTAAATAATTAAATGAGTACTCATTTCTTGAGGGGGACAATTTATTTTAAGTAATAAAGGATTTTGAATGGAGGAAGAAGGCCTTTTCACCTATGCTGCAGTTGTAATATCACTGTCACAATCTGTATGTTTAGTTTAATTTTTAATTTTTAACCGTTTCACTTCAGTTTCCTGTTTCCTTTATTCTAGTTCCCCACTAGGCATATAGTTTATCTGAATTTGTTTTACTTTATCATTTAAACTCTTTTGCATCTTTATCATCATCCTCTGGACTAAAGTGTGACAATCATATATTTAACGATTTAGTTATCGCTATATTATATAATATGAATTCCTATATCAACATATAGAATTGAAAGGAGTTATGCAGTTCAAATACATTTCAATACCAATTGTACAGCCACTTGTTTGCATTCTTTGTGTTGATGGTTTTGGTATTTTCCAAATTTGTAAGTTCAGTAGAAATGTAGCTTAGTTGGTCTAATGATAAGCCTTTAAATACTTAGAGTAAATTTGTTATATTTGTATAACAATTACACATATTTTTTGTAAATTTGGCCAAATGTTAAAATGACCAATACTAATTATGACTGCATCTAAATGCATACTTAATAAAAGTAATATAAAAGTTATAATAATTTATATTATTTTATTTAATATGTACACTCACCTAAAGGATTATTAGGAACACCTGTTCAATTTCTCATTAATGCAATTATCTAATCAACCAATCACATGGCAGTTGCTTCAATGCATTTAGGGGAGTGGTCCTGGTCAAGACAATCTCCTGAACTTCAAACTGAATGTCAGAATGGGAAAGAAAGGTGATTTAAGCAATTTTGAGAGTGGCATGGTTGTTGAATGGTAGATGTAGAATGGTGTGAAAAGGGAAAAACATCCAGTATGCGGCAGTCCTGTGGGCGAAAATGCCTTGTTGATGCTAGAGGTCAGAGGAGAATGGGCCGACTGATACAAGCTGATAGAAGAGCAACTTTGACTGAAATAACCACTCGTTACAACCGAGGTATGCAGCAAAGCATTTGTGAAGCCACAACAGCACAACCTTGAGGCGGATGGGCTACAACAGCAGAAGACCCCACCGGGTACCACTCATCTCCACTACAAATAGGAAAAAGAGGCTACAATTTGCACGAGCTCACCAAAATTGGACAGTTGAAGACTGGAAAAATGTTCCCTGGTCTGATGAGTCTCGATTTCTGAGACATTCAGATCGTAGAGTCAGAGTTTGGCATAAACAGAATGAGAACATGGATCCATCATGCCTTGTTATCACTGTGCAGGCTGGTGGTGGTGGTGGTGTAATGGTGTGGGGGATGTTTTCTTGGCACACTTTAGGCCCCTTAGTGCCAATTGGGCATCGTTTAAATGCCACAGCCTACCTGAGCATTGTTTCTGTCCATCCCTTTATGACCACCATGTACCCATTCTCTGATGGCTGCTTCCAGCAGGATAATGCACCATGTCACAAAGCTCGAATCATTTCAAATTGGTTTCTTGAACATGACAATGAGTTCACTGTACTAAAATGGCCCCCACAGTCACCAGATCTCAACCCAATAGAGCATCTTTGGGATGTGGTGGAACGGGAGCTTCGTGTCCTGGATGTGCATCCCACAAATCTCCATCAACTGCAAGATGCTATCCTATCAATATGGGCCAACATTTCTAAAGAATGCTTTCAGCACCTTGTTGAATCAATGCCACGTAGAATTAAGGCAGTTCTGAAGGCGAAAGGGGGTCAAACACAGTATTAGTATGGCGTTCCTAATAATCCTTTAGGTGAGTGTATATACACACTATATACACACACAAATGCAAAATATAATTATATTTAAATACAATTATATTATATAGTGTTATTAATTAAAAAGATATATTTAATTACATATTTTAAGCTATATATGCGTTTAAAATTCTGTGAACCTAATGAAAGAATTTGTGAGCATTTCTACATCTCTAAAGTTTTGATACAGTCAATATGCTAATACTGAGCTACACTTTACATACCAAAACCGATATGATTGCTCATGATATGTTGAAATACCTGAGAACTTGCTAACCAATCATATTTTGACACCAGATGATAGTAAATTGTTGCAAAGTGCCATAAACTTCAGAAATCTGGACCTTCCTCCAGTCTGGAAAGTCAAACATCAACCTTTGGGATGCCATTCTAACTTTCCTGTCTGTGGCACCAGCAGCCAATGAAACATGAAATTAAATTAGTGCCTCTATAATGTTTTGTGGGCAACAGAGCCACACAAGAATGATCGTCTGTCTCTTGTTTGGTTTCCTGTTCGTAACGCTGTAGAAATAACATCTCTCTCTCCCCCTTGGCTATCATTTTCGCCTCTGCCCAGCTAATGGGTATATATCTCGAAGCAGAGTTTTGGATTGTATGTGTTTTGAGATGCTTGAGTAAAAAAAAAAAAAAAAAGGAATATCAAGAAAAATATTTGTGGAAATCCTAGCATATGGAGCAAATGCATGTTTGTCTTTCTGACAAAAATAAATATATTTAGAAAACTCAATATTTGACCTGGAAAAGTGAAGGAAAGACTACTAAATTCAAGGTCAACATCTTTTCCTGAGGCTTTTTCAACATCTCTTTCTGAGGTTCCTCAGAAGTCAATGATAATATTCCTTCAGATCTGCCCAACAACTTTTTCAGACGGCAATCATAAGTTTGCCACCTTGATCTCCATCTGCGCCCTGGCATCCTAAATATTCATTCACCTTGAATATACCTGAAATTATGGCTTGTTGAGAGTTGATTGTCGCATTATGAGTTCGAACAGATTGTTCCCTGATCATGTTTCTATATTCATGCCACATCAGATTTAGCTAAAATAATTTCCCTCTATGAATACATTAACACGAATGTGACACTCATTACACGGTTAAATCAACCTCAAAACAACCACAGTGGTTACAAACAACAGCACAGCTTTTTGAAGAAATAAAGAAATGTGTTTTTATTTATGGGAATTAATGCAATCTGGAATACATAGCCATGTTTCATTTGTATTCCATCAAGGGATTGGGACGAAACCGTTCCTGTAAATAAATAATGGAGTCTTGCTCAGGATGGGCACCATCAATTTTTAATGTCTGTTGCCCAGCAGGATACACTGGCAGGCACAGGCAGGTAGAGGGCAGAGGGAAGCTGGGCACACTTCCTGCTGTAACACTGTATTGAAGTGACTTACTGGTGCTGAATGGATGATGGTATATTGGTGAGACACAAAAAAAGAAAAAAAGAAAAGAAAAAGTGAACCGAAATATTCATTTATTTCCCATATAATATACTTTAACCTTCCAGACTTGCCGTTTGGGGTGAGACTTCATTGGACCTTGCTTAACTAATGATTCCTAAAATGCATTGATTGATTTGATAAAGCAATTTGATTAATGTCACTTTAGTTTGTTTCCAAGCTGGTTCATGTACATTATTAAAACTAAGACTTTAAACAATTTTATATGGGAAGTTCTCATTTATTTATAATTTATATATTTATTTTGTTTAAATAATTTAATGTTATCTTTTACACAAATATAAAGAGTACACAAAACCATTGGATATACACTCACCTAAAGGATTATTAGGAACACCTGTTCAATTTCTCAGTAATGCAATTATCTAATCAACCAATCACATGGCAGTTGCTTCAATGCATTTAGGGGTGTGGTCCTGGTCAAGACAATCTCCTGAACTCCAAACTGAATGTCAGAATGGGAAAGAAAGGTGATTTAAGCAATTTTGAGCGTGGCATGGTTGTTGGTGCCAGACGGGCCGGTCTGAGTATTTCACAATCTGCTCAGTTACTGGGATTTTCATGCACAACCATTTCTAGGGTTTACAAAGAATGGTGTGAAAAGGGAAAAACATCCAGTATGCGGCAGTCCTGTGGGCGAAAATGCCTTGTTGATGCTAGAGGTCAGAGGAGAATGGGCCGACTGATTCAAGCTGATAGAAGAGCAACTTTGACTGAAATAACCACTCGTTACAACTGAGGTATGCAGCAAAGCATTTGTGAAGCCACAACACGCACAACCTTGAGGCGGATGGGCTACAACGGCAGAAGACCCCACCAGGTATCACTCATCTCCACTACAAATAGGAAAAAGAGGCTACAATTTGCACGAGCTCACCAAAATTGGACAGTTGAAGACTGGAAAAATGTTGCCTGGTCTGATGAGTCTCAATTTCTGAGACATTCAGATGGTAGAGTCAGAATTTGGCGTAAACAGAATGAGAACATGGATCCATCATGCCTTGTTACCACTGTGCAGGCTGGTGGTGGTGGCGTAATGGTGTGGGGGATGTTTTCTTGGCACACTTTAGTCCCCTTAGTGCCAATTGGGTATCGTTTAAATGCCACGGCCTACCTGAGCATTGTTTCTGACCATGTCCATCCCTTTATGATCACCATGTACCCATTCTCTGATGGCTACTTCCAGCAGGATAATGCACCATGTCACAAAGCTCGAATCATTTCAAATTGGTTTCTTGAACATGACAATGAGTTCACTGTACTAAAATGGCCCCCACAGTCACCAGATCTCAACCCAATAGAGCATCTTTGGGATGTGGTGGAACGGGAGCTTCGTGCCCTGGATGTGCATCCCACAAATCTCCATCAACTGCAAGATGCTATCCTATCAATATGGGCCAACATTTCTAAAGAATGCTTTCAGCACCTTGTTGAATCAATGCCACGTAGAATTAAAGCAGTTCTGAAGGCGAAAGGGGGTCAAACACAGTATTAGTATGGCGTTCCTAATAATCCTTTAGGTGAGTGTATCAAGATAAGTCGATATGATTTTTACATTGCTTTAACTCCTCAATACAAGTTAAGCAGTTTTCAACTTTTTTATAAGTTATACAATATTCAACTCATTAAGTCAGTTTAATGTAATTTAACCATTCTATAAATATTGATAATTTAACATTTTCAAATTATGGAAATGCATAATGACAAGTGCACAATGTGTATAAAAATATTTATTGTTACAATGTATTATTATTATCTCAGATAAAACATACAAATATAATCTTCCCCCTCTAGAAAACAAATGAAAAGACTAATAAAAATATTAATTCTATAAACTATATTGTTCATTTAACAGCTTTAAAATAGCCTGAAATGTTTATAAAAACAATTTAAATGGGAAATTCATAAGTACTCACCTATACTTTTTGTTTTGTAACATTTATTGTTAAAATGCAATTATTATTAGTATTGTTGTTAAACATATTATATTCCAAATGCAACAAAAATAAACAGAGAAATTCCAATATAGGGTCCTCACACCATCGGTGCTCGGGCCCTAATGAGGATGAAAAAATAAACCTTTTGATAAGATTATCGAGACCTTAATTATATGGAAAATATCACTCATTTAACAGGTTTCTTAAATGACCTGAAATCAGGAGGTCTGCGTTTTCCCCCAGCTTGATTAATACTTTGATTAACTCATTTTCATTCCTATTCCCAAAAAAGCACTGAACATCCCGTACATTGCATCGCTGTTTCTGCCAAAAACTCTTTGACTGAGCTGTGTGCCACTTCCTGCCAAGTCAGTGTCTTTATTTTCCTTTCTCTCCCACTCTTTTCTCCCATTAGGAAAGTAAATGCTTGGTAAACATGGCCAGCTGTGAACCCTCTCTTCCCATCTGCTCCGCAGGGACGTCCAGGCCTTTGGCACTTAACTATAATGCATTCATTGTAACTTAAAGCAGCAGTATTAGGAGGATGATTAAGACTTCCCAATGACTAACCAAATGTCTGTTTGTATTCAGGTATGTGAATGTCGCATACTTGTTTCTGGGAGTGTGTCCCATGTGTGTCCCATGGTGATAAGGTGCCTGTGGATATCAGCTGAATCTAAAGAGGATAGTGTGGATTGTGTGGATCCTATCTGAAGACTGTCTGAAATGTGCGAGAGCTAAAATACAGCTGACTTTACGCTTCAGAGACCACAACAGAAAACTTCTGAACTTAGTGAGTATAGTGCCATTCTTGAGGAATATGTTTATGACTATAGTAAAAAGCATATGTTACAGAATATACAAAGATTTATTTGATGGCTCATTGGCAAAATAAACCTTTTTTTTTTCTCAGATCATTGCTCTTTTGATTTCTACATTTTCAAGTAAAAAGTATTGCAAGATTTTCGGATTAAATGTTTGATAATTTGTGGAAAAGTTTTGAAACCCCTTCAAAAGTTAAACTCGAGTTTATTTTAATTGTGAGGTGAAACATAGGGGCTAACTGTTTTTCTGACCAATGGCATACTTTGGGGGGAAGGGCCAGTTTAAAGTCTCACAATGTGGTTCTATGGAAGTCAGTGATAATATTCCTTCAGATCTGCCCAATGTTTTTCAGACTGCAATCATAAGTTTGCCACCTTGATCTCCATCTGTGCCTTGGCATCCTAAAGATTCATTCACCTTGAATATACCTGAAATTATGGCTTGTTGAGATTTAATTATCGCATTATGAGTTCCAACAATCATATTTGGTCAATTTGAT
The DNA here is from genome assembly GCA_018749465.1 of Paracanthobrama guichenoti. Lineage (NCBI taxonomy): Eukaryota > Metazoa > Chordata > Actinopteri > Cypriniformes > Gobionidae > Paracanthobrama > Paracanthobrama guichenoti. The sequence goes on from CM031967.1 coordinate 9,790,548, forward strand.
TTTTTTTTCCTGACCAGTGGCAGGCTTGGGGGGAGGGGCCTGTTTAAATAATCATTATTTGTGTTTTATTTGGTGATGTTGATGGCACAGAAAATACACTCTTCAGCTTTAGGAAAATGAAAATGAAACTACTACAAAGAGAAATTTCACTGAAGTGAGAACAATGGAATTGACAGCTTCAACTGCAGATTTTTTAGTTTTTTAAGATTTTAAATATTGATGCATTGTGATCATGCAAATACATAAATAAATAAATAAATCTACCACATTCGATTCAGAGAGATATAAGATTAAATCTCTAACGTTTTTAATTCCCAGAATCTAAATAGGTCATTCCACTATCTCAGTACAAACATTTATTTTATTTTTTTTCCTTCTTTCCTTTTTACTGATTCTCATTCTGCTCAGGTTTGATTCTGGCTCTGACATTTCGTAACACCAAACTCTGTGCAAGAAGTTTGGAAAAGTGTGTAAGGCAGTGCTAGAACTTTTATGTGAGATTTATGTCTCTAAATAAATATTTAATGAAGATAATATATAAGATCTTAAGATATATACAAGATCATTTTACTCAAGAATGAAAATTGCATTTAAGAGTTAAGACTTGTTTTCAGAGAATACATCTTGAATTTAGTTTATTTTCCTTACCCTATACTCATCATCATCGTCATAATCATTATCCTCAAACTTGATTACAGGACAAACAAGACAATACAAGACAACAAATAATACAAATCAGTGTGATACAAAGATATTATTATCGTAAGCATACCAATGTTTTGTGAATCTTATGCTTAGCTGCACAGAAAAACCTTTAGTTATGTGTTTAAAAAAAAAAAAAAAAAAAAAAAAAAATAGACTGGGAAGCCTTAAAATAAATCAGCTGATGTCTACCAAGACCTGAGAATGTTCTAGGTCAGCGGCTACAGTAATTAAAACACTGCTCAATTTCTCATTAACTGTGTCCTTTTCTGTCACTCCATTTAAACTGATATGCATAAATGCTAATCACATCATCCACAGAAACGTGCATAAATATACAGTGAATGAAAAATGCATTTCAACAATTAAAGGGATAGTTCACTCAAAAATGACGTCTCGGTCATTAATTCCTCACCCTCATGTCGTTCCAAACCCGTAAGACCTTCGAAACACAAATGAAGATATTTTTGATGAAATCCGAGAGCTCTCTGACCCCTCCATAGACAGCAATTTAATTAACACTTTCAAGGTGAACTTTTGTTAAAATAGTCCATGTGACAACAGCGGTTCCACCTTAATGTTATGAAGCGATGAGAATACTTTTTGTGCGCAAAAAAACAAACAAAAATAATGACTTTATTCAACAATTTCATCTTATCTGCATCAGTCTCCTGCGCTGTTTACATTGGTCAGCATCACAGGCATGTGCCGTGTTGCTCATGTGAACAGCATCGGCCAATGGTAAGCCGGCGTTCTGGCGTAGCTCTAGAGCTGCACTGTTTACACTACGTCAACAGCGTAGGAGACTGACACAGACGTGAAGAAATTGTTGAATAAAGTCATTATTTTTGTTTGTTTTTTTGCGCACAAAAAGTATTCTCATCGCTTCATAACATTAAGGTGGAACCGCTGTTGTCACATGGACTATTTTAACAAAAGTTCACCTTGAAAGTGTTAATTAAATTGCTGTCTATGGAGGGGTCAGAGAGCTCTCGGATTTCATCAAAAATATCTTCATCTGTGTTTCGAAGATGAACGGCGGTCTTATGAGGGTGAGGGTGAGGGTGAGTATGACAATTTTTATTTTTGGGTGAACTAACCCTTTAAGCCACATTTACAAATTTGCATTAGTTGTGTACTGTAAGGACAGTAAAGTGTGAAAAGCAGTTGACAGAAACAAGACGAGCAAAAGACGTGGGAGGAGCGAGCGAGACCGGTGCGTGGTTGAGAAAGAGCGTCACCTGCGAGTCCTCTCTTGAGGGAGCTCGGAGGCATATAAGGACGAGCGACACCAGTGAAGGACGAGAGAGGACCAGGCCTGGACTTTATGGTGTGTTTTAGTTATGGTTTATTATGTGTGTGCGTGGCACTCGTCCGTGAGGGGCTGCCCGCGTACTTTCGTTTTGTTTATTTATTTATTAAAGTCTTTAAATGTTCGCCGTTTCCCGCCTCCTTCCCATACGATTTGATTTATATAATAAAACAATATTTTGAGACCACAGAAATAGTCTAGAGGATTTGTTTGCAGATGCCACTTGGGTTGAACTCTTCCTATCTATGCATCCTGTCCATCTTTAAGTGCAGCTTCATTTTACAAATACTTTTTGTGGTCATGTAGTTTGTCCTCCAGTATAAAAGTGCAGATTTTAGTAAAGATAGCTATTAGTAGGCTATGCAAGGTTTTTTTTTAAATGTTTTTACAGTCTCCTCCGAAGATGAATTCAATCTGCCATGGACAAACTCCTTAGGATTTAGAAGCTTCGTTGCTATTGACTGAATCTATTCAGCATCTGGTGATGAAAAGCTTAGATAAGCTCAGCTGCCTTTAAAATGAACACGGCCAAGACAGCAAAAAGTGTTGTTAAAATTGTGTACTTAATTTACAAAAAAAATATATAAATGAGAACGTGATTCCAGAGAAGTTTTATTCAGAGAACAATGATAAAAAAATGTATAACTTGTCACTGTAAAAATAGTAACTACAATTATTTATGTTGTGAAACTAGTTGATATTTTAAATATGTGTTGACACATTAAGAGGTGTACTGAAGCAATGTTGGATGATAAATTGGCATATTCCCTTAGCATTTTTCTGTTCCATCGTTCATTTTGGTCAGGTTTCACAAGTGACAGACGGAGATTACAAAGGAAGAGAGTATTAACTCTGCCAGGAATGGAGGGAACAAAGAGAAGTCCGTGAGAGGAACAGCTTCCGATCCTCTTTAATTAGAGTGGCAGAGTCTCAGGTGATTTTTTTTTTTTTCACCCAAAGGCAAGAACAAGATTATCATGGCATGTTTAATTTTCTGTTAATAACAGAGTGAAGCCATGAGTTGTTCCTGTTCCTGAATTTCTCTCATCTCCTGTATGATTTCACACGAGTCTCTTCAGACCTTACTGCACATGAATCACGAGCTTCCAGAACTTCTGACTGAGGCTGTGTGACCTCCTAATTGAAATATAGAACATAGAAATAAAAACAGTATACATAAAAATAAATGAGAAAAATGTCTTAGTCTTATTAAGTGCAAACAATAAGTGCAACCAAATTACTCTCTCAATATTAAGGAGCAAACAGACACTAGAGCTAAGAAGTGGTTAAAATGATAGCCCAGCCTAAGATAGCTTTGATATTGAGAGTCAGGCTATTGCATGTCGCCTAATTTGCCCGCGTCAGGGAGCTCGCGTTTACTTTCGCTTTCGATTTGCGATCGCACGTAATGCGTATAGGGAGCGCCAGTGCTGAGCACACATTCTACAAAATAAGTCATCATCTCACCTTACTCTCGTCATGTGATCAGTGAACTGTGATTCCCGCTGGACTGTGTTCGACTCGTTTACATTAATTGAAGCGATTAATGTAAACTGAGTTCCAACTGAATTAAATGTTTTTTATTTCTATAGAAAAAGCAAAACGACAATGTAATGTAAAAGTTTTGGTGCATATTCCATTCCAATTTCACCTTCATGCTGTCATGGTGATATCGCGAGACAGCTTTTCACTCTATGAGAAATCTCGTCACACCCCATTATTACTATCACTACCCCTATTTCTCACACGCATCTCATTTTCTCACAACTCTTTGTGTTCATTTAAGACTTTAACTCATTTAAGACTGATCTTATGAGGACACGCGACAAAACGGACACTTTGGCATAATTGTGTGTGTTATTGTTTGTTCAAGAAAAAAGAAAACTCGATTCTGGTGCACTGTGCGTGCAATCCCTTACAAAAAATAACCATGGTTTTATTGTAGTAAAAGTGTAGTAACCATGTTTTTTTGGCTAATTGATTACCATTTATATAACCACAGTTTTACCACAAATACCATGGTTAAACTATGGTTAGAGTAGATGCATTTAATTATTTGGTTAATTTGTGGTTACCATGGTTTAACTACAAAAACCATGTTTTTTTGGTTGTATTTGTAGTAAAACCATGGTTCATTTTCATAAGGGATACTGGCGCGAGTCTTTCCGTGTGTGTGTGTGAGTGTGTGTGTGTCTGTGTGTGTGGACAGTGCTCCTTTGCCTTGTCGCACTTGAATGGTTTAAAAGCAATTGCATGAATAAGAGTGTGATCCTATAATCTAACGCTAGGTAAAGGATGACTAATGGATGGTTAATTGCCTTAAATATTTTCAACGCGTTTAACTGAACAAATAAATGCATTTTTGGGGGTGATTTTATGTAACATCTTACTAAAGTTTGATACACTGAAATGGTTTATTTAATTACATTTGCTCTCCTAAGCGGAGCAGTTCTTGAACAGCAATAGTAAGGAAATTAACTCTTTTTGTTTTCTAAAATGTCAATATTGACATTTAATTACCTTAATTGCAATATTGTCGCTGAAATAACTCTTAATTTCCATAGACATACAAACCCGATTCCAAAAAAGTTGGGACACTGTACAAATTGTGAATAAAAAAGCAATGCAATAATTTACAAATCTCATAAACTTATATTTTATTCACGATAGAATATAGATAACATATAAAATGTTGAAAGTGAGACATTTTGAAATGTCATGCCAAATATTGGCTCATTTTGGATTTCATGAGAGCTACACATTCTAAAAAAGTTGGGACAGGTAGCAATAAGAGGCCGGAAAAGTTAAATGTACATATAAGGAACAGCTGGAGGACCAATTTGCAACTTATTAGGTCAATTGGCAACATGATTGGGTATAAAAAGAGCCTCTCAGAGTGGCAGTGTCTCTCAGAAGTCAAGATGGGCAGAGGATCACCAATTCCCCCAATGCTGCAGCCAAAAATACTGGAGCAATATCAGAAAGGAGTTTCTCAGAGGAAAACTGCAAAGAGTTTGAAGTTATCATCATCTACAGTGCATAATATCATCCAAAGATTCAGAGAATCTGGAACAATCTCTGTGCGTAAGGGTCAAGGCCGGAAAACCATACTGGATGCCCGTGATCTTCGGGCCCTTAGACGGCACTGCATCACATACAGGAATGCCACTGTAATGGAAATCACAACATGGGCTCAGGAATACTTCCAGAAAACATTGTCGGTGAACACAATCCACCGTGCCATTCGCCGTTGCCGGCTTAAACTCTATAGGTCAAAAAAGAAGCCATATCTAAACATGATCCAGAAGCGCAGGCGTTTTCTCTGGGCCAAGGCTCATTTAAAATGGACTGTGGCAAAGTGGAAAACTGTTCTGTGGTCAGACCAATCAAAATTTGAATTTCTTTTTGAAAAACTGGGACACCATGTCATCCGGACTAAAGAGGACAAGGACAACCCAAGTTGTTCTCAGCGCTCAGTTCAGAAGCCTGCATCTCTGATGGGATGGGGTTGCATGAGTGCGTGTGGCATGGGCAGCTTACACATCTGGAAAGGCACCATCAATGCTGAAAGGTATATCCAAGTTCTAGAACAACATATGCTCCCATCCAGACGTCGTCTCTTTCAGGGAAGACCTTGCATCTTCCAACATGACAATGCCAGACCACATACTGCATCAATTACAACATCATGGCTGCGTAGAAGAAGGATCCGGGTACTGAAATGGCCAGCCTGCAGTCCAGATCTTTCACCCATAGAAAACATTTGGTGCATCATAAAGAGGAAGATGCCACAAAGAAGACCTAAGACAGTTGAGCAACTAGAAGCCTGTATTAGACAAGAATGGGACAACATTCCTATTCCTAAACTTGAGCAACTTGTCTCCTCAGTCCCCAGACGTTTGCAGACTGTTATAAAAAGAAGAGGGGATGCCACACAGTGGGAAACATGGCCTTGTCCCAACTTTTTTGAGATGTGTTGATGCCATGAAATTTAAAATCAACTTATTTTCCCCTTAAAATGATACATTTTCTCAGTTGAAACATTTGATATGTCATCTATGTTGTATTCTGAATAAAATATTGAAATTTGAAACTTCCACATCATTGCATTCTGTTTTTATTCGCAATTTGTACAGTGTCCCAACTTTTTTGGAATCGGGTTTGTAGATAATATGTATAAGGTAATATAACGTTGCATTATTATTATAATTTTTTTGATATAGAAGCAGAAATAAAACATTTATTTCGATAACAGTTTTTCAGTTTTATCATTGTTTCTTCCAAACTTTAGGGAGAGGTCAAAAAGAATTGAAAACTTTTTACAGTGAACGGCTGCTGCAAATAATGCAGTGCAGCACTGCCAACAACATTTTTCACATTGTAAGCCTACAATTATGTCCTGTTTTCAGCAGCAGTTATTTGGCAGTTCAGATCTAATCATGCAGGAAGTGAACAGTACTTCTTGCCGCACAGCAAGCAGCCTACATCTACTGTAAAAACAGGTTGTGTTATAGGTATAACAGGAACTGACTCGCATTCAAACAAAGTGAGGCCGCTGTCAGCCTGGCTTACACACAGACGGCCGTTCAGCACCACGGACAGCAACCAAACACACACGCACATTGTATGGGATGAGCAGGAATTGGGCATGTCTGGAAGAGCCTCTTGAGCCTCTTGAGAAACCGCTTCGGCTGTCCAGAGCTCATCAGAAAAGACTGAAAAGCATCAAGGTGGCATCATGCAAAGCTTAAAGGGTAACTTGGGTGTTTTAGCTCCTGTTATCTGTAGATGCTCATCTTCAACTGCACGGCTGGAATGTGTTTCCCTCCACATCATCTCTTCTTCAGCACTTGAACCAAGACAGGCAAACATGGATTTCTCTTACGCTTTATAAAGTAGCAGTGTTGGACCTTCCAAAATTGTTTTCCAAGAAATTTCTCTGAACAACCAAAACAATGTCCCACAACATCCTGAAACACTAGGTTCAGAAGAGAAAGAAAAGTGCAACTGCTCTTGACAGTGAATGGAGAAGTGAGAAAATGAAATTGTCTCACAAAGTAAAGCTGTCAGAAAGAGAGCCATCTTTTGACCCTGTGGACAGGACATTCAGAAATGTAATTCCCACCACATCTCAAGGATGAATCATGTTTCACTGCATTTTGTGGTGGAAATGACATTTAACATTTTTAGAACTCATTTATATTTCTAATGTCATAGCTAGCATTTTATATATTTCAAGTACAATTAAAGATTATTTCATTTAGAAATGACAGCTTGATTTGAAATGATGCACAATAAATGATTCGCCAAAAGTATTTGGGACACCCCTCCATTGAATTCAGGTGTTCCAATCAAATCGTGTCAATCAATATTGATGGGTTTGTCTGTCTATATAGCCGTGTTTCCACCGCAGGAACTCTCCCCAGGAACTAGGGACTTTGGAGTGAGAATTTTATTGTTAAAATTATAAATGTTATTATTTTATTTACACACATGCTGTGCAGTTAAAATGAGCCATGAATTCATTTGAGTGGTGACATATCATGATAGTGGCTTGATGCAGCACGTGAGAACTTGATCTTGACCCTTAAGAAACTTCAGTAGACAGATGTACACTATATTGCCAAACATTTTGGGGCGCCTTTACATACACATGAACTTTAATGAAATTCCATTCTTAGTCCATAGGGTTTAATATGGAGTTGGCCCACCCTTTGTAGCTATAACAGCTTCAACTCTTCTGGGAAGGCTTTCCACAAGGTTTAGGAGTGTGTTTATGGGAATTTTTGACCATTTCTTCTAGAAGCGCATTAGTGAGATCAGGCACTGATGTTGGACGAGAAGGCCTGGCTCGCAGTCTCCGCTCTAATTCATCCCAAAGGTGTTATATCAAGTTGAGGTCAGGACTCTGTGCAGGCCAGTCAAGTTCCTTCACACCAAACTCGCTTGCTTTGGACCTTGGACCTTGCTTTGTGCACAGGTTCACAATCATGTTGGACAGGAAGGGGCCATCCCCAAACTGTTCCCACAATGTTGGGAGAATGAAATTGTCCAAAATGTTTTGGTATGCTGAAGCATTAAGAGTTCCTTTCACTGGAACTAAGGGGCCAAGCCCAACTATTAACTCTGCAGAAAGTTTTCTGCACACTGAGAACCTCAGCATGTGCTGACCCCACTCTGTGATTTTACATGGCTTACCACTTCGTGGCTGAGTTGCTGTTGTTCACAATTGCTTCCACTTCGTTTTAATACCACTAACAGTTGACCGTGGAATATTTAGTAGTGAGGAAATTTCACGAATGCACAGGTGGCAACCTATCACGGTACCACGCTTGAATTCACTGAGCTCCTGAGAGCGACCCATTCTTTCACAAATGTTTGTAGAAGCGTCTGCATGCCTAGGTGCTTGATTTTATACACCTGTGGCCATGGGAGTGATTGGAACACCTCAGTTCAATGATTTGGAGGGGTGTCCCAATACTTTTGGCAATATAGTGTATGTTTTTAGTATATTAATGCTGTCACGCAACAGATCTGCTTCAAAGGTCAAATTAAATGAATGGCTAATTACAACACTGAAATAAAAAGGTAAAGCCCGCAGAATTCATGAATATAAATTATTGGGAATCATCCAAAAAAAGTGCACATTTAATTTATCTATTATAACTTATGTAATTTTGGCTGCTTAGTTGTTTCCTTATCAAGGTCCAGAAATTTGTCAAGTTTTTCATCAGGTGTCTTTTTTAATTATATAATGTCACTATGTTGCTGTCTTGACACCAGCCAATCCCTGTGCAAACGTGATGTGCAAGGCCCAGGGGTATATTAATGGGGTTGCTATAGTGACAAATAATTTGTTGTTTATTATGTGGATATTTAAGAAAAGAAAAAATATATATATTCAGTTTAACAGCATTGGGTTCAAGAAGTTAAACTGTAACTAATTTTGATGCTTAAATTAATGTTCTAAATTATGAATGTTTCAAACGCGTTTGCAAAACAGCCTGAATCCACTTGAATGAGTTTGGACTGCTCTCACTGAATCATCTGAAGAGATTTCTCAGTCAGTAAAATAAACAGCCAGTATTGAGAGAACAACCAGCACTGCTTTTCAGTAGTTTTCCTCTGAATATGCGCTAAATGGATGTCTGACAATTTCGTTGCTTTTTGCAGTTTTCAGATTTAAAAGCGTTTAAAACGTCAAAAGATAGAGTTGGCTTTACTCGTTCTGTGGCACCCTTATGAAAATTAACCATGGTTTTATTGTAGTAAAAGTGTGGTAACCATGTTTTTTTGGCTAATTGATTACTATTTATATAACCACAGTTTTACCACAAATACCATGGTTAAACTATGATTAGAGTAGCAAAACCATGGTTAATTTGTGGTTACCATGGTTTAACTACAATAACCATGTTTTTTTTATTTTTTTATTTGTAGTAAAACCATGGTTCATTTTCGTAAGGGCACTGATGCTCCGAAAGGTGTGTAATAGTTAGGCTATATGGTTAACTTTACAGTGTTAAATAAAAAACCTTTCTCCGTCCATGCAATAAATGCACATCCTTCAATGAGTGCGGATTTCTAGTGTGGCCTATTTACTTGAACTTCTTAGGTAGCCTAATATCTATGGTTTCAGAGGTAGCCAAAATCAGAATTTGAATGTCCTGAATAAAACTCTCTCTATGAGCCTGACGTGCGATGCCGCACTGAACGACACGTATGCGCATGAATCACTGTCACACGCACAGTCTCACGCAAAGAAAAATATTGTAAGATACCACTGCATAATAAATTTTTAACAAGCAGAATAATACAGCATCATGGTACACATTTTTAGCTGTCTTTTAACTATTATAGTATTTTGAAGGACAACTATTGGCTTTTTACATCAAGTCAGCTGTCACTTTACACGAGGCCCTGTGTGGTCACACATTTGGCACAGCCCTTGCAACGGTACTGCATCTGCCCTTTTCAAGGAACACCAGAACGTGCAGTAATCTCAGACCACATCCACACAGAGCCAGAGCTTTCCCTATCCAATCTTTTTTTTTCCCCTCCTCTCAAGAAATATCCGCAGACACACGAAACCACTGAAACTGACTCAAAACGATGTAGTATACATGCCAGGCCAGTGTGTGGCGCTGTAATTCTGCCACAGAAATACACTAAAAACGGAGAAGAGTTGTGGCTAGGATGAGTAAAGCAATGGTAGGAAGTGAGGCAAAATCTCACGATTAAACAACAACTAAATTTGCTACTTACCAGATACCCCAACCCTAAATCTAGCCTTACAATAATGCAAATACAGTAATTAAATGAAGCAATATTGATGTGCGCATGGCCAGTGCCCGTAGCTGTATCGTTACCGCGTGGGACGTGGTGTGATGTCATCACCGTTTCACAAATTTTACAGATTGGCTGTACACACGAAAACGCAAGGGTGTCGGTTTCAGATTTATCCACTCTAGGACACAGTTAAAAAAAAAATACCGGTTTCGGGCTCCTAAAACGGCAGATCAGTGTGGACGAAACGCTGATACGATACAAAATTTTTACATGTACAGCTAAACGTCTCCATGTGGTCGGGGGGCCTCAGACAATTTAACTTCCATATTCTGTAAAACAGATCGCATCGCTTCCGGTTTAGGTCTTTTGTATGTCCTTGGTGAAAAAATTTGCTGTTTTACTCAAGATAACTCAAAAGGAGCGGGCAAAGATAAACATAACCCATGTCCTACATACATATATATATATATATATATATATATATATATATATATATATATATATATATATATATATATATATATATATATATATATATATATATATATAACATTTCTTCTTCACTAATGTTTAGATATTTAAATGGAATAAAGGCTAGATCCTCAGCCTTTGCGTCTCCAAGCAGTTTGTAACAGTCTGTCTGATGTCCTCTGCTGGGATATCAAAGTGTTTGTAGTTGTAGTAACACGTACATCTGTACTGGTTGTGACTCCTCTCAAGCTTTGAAATATTCTTTCCTCAGTAAATAAAAATGTCTGCTCTACTGCTTCCAGCTCTTCTCCTTCATGACCCAGAAATCACTTTTAGTCCTGCCATTTTAGTTTAGTCCCAGTGGCGGAGAGGATCAGGAAATGTGCTTCAGGATATTTGAGTATGTCCTCTCAGATGTCCGCTGATATAAATGCATTTATGCTCTCACAGGACCGTGTTTGATGTTAAATGATAGGGGAGGCCATCACATGTGTTTTTGTATTTTAAAAAAAAAAAAACGTCATTTAAGTCATGGACTATCTTCCATCAAACCTGCTCGTGGCAGAGATTGTTTGATACAAGGTAGAGAGCGATGGAGTCAGTTGTGGAAGACTGCTCTTCATCACTGTCACTTGTTTAGTGTGTTATTTTCCTCCTTTTCAACATGTGAAGAGAATGAAAGGCTGTCAGTTTGATAGATGCCAGTATGACAGATGAGGTGGATGATGGGTACCCTCCACATGCCTGATAGAAGCTGTTATGCTCAGCTGAACTAAGCTGAACATCATCTGCTTCCTAATTTGGCTTTCAGGTGTTTTTTTTCTTATAAGATCTGCAGCAGATCTAGATTGATGGAGGTGGATATGATTATCTAGTTGGCACCTTCACTATATTTGTTAATGCATTTTCAGTTTTGTTTATTTAAGCTTAATATTTATTGACTTACGTTTGCAATTTGCAAGTTTTAGTTTGCACAACTTGCGTTTTCAATTTGCACAATTTGCTTGAAGTTTCTCAAGACTGACTGAAAAAAAAACTTCTTGGAAACGTTCTACCATGCCTTACTCATTTACATTTCTTACCTTGCAAGTGACTAATTATCTGTTTGTTTGTTTGCCTTGTCCCAAACCCAGATTTAAATGTTTTAAAAATCAATACATGAAAATCTATCATTGTATTTTAATAAAAGTTAATATTTTAAAAAAGGTTATCAAAAACATTTGAATATTTATTGGATAAAATGATTTTTATTATGTAAAAAGATTTAACAAGAACTCGTCTTGCTATGTGGTCGTTAGGGTGTTGCTATGTGGTTTCTAGGGTATTCTGGATGGTTGCTAGGGTGTTGCTATGCAGTTCAAGATTCAAGATTCAAGAGTTTTATTTGTCACATACACAGTTATATACAGAATATACAACCGGCAGTGAAATGTAAACAGGTCCACTCCATGGACAGTGCAAATTCACAGTTAAAAACATATATATATATATTCTGTAGAATTATAAATAAATCAAGTAGGAAAAAAATAAAAATAAAGAAGAGGAATAAAATAAGTGAAATAAACTGCAGTGAGTAAACTGTAGACTTACTGTACTGTAGAGTATAATGTGCAAACAGGTTTATAACAGGTTGTTACACAGTAACAACGAGAACAGAAAGTGCAGTGCAATGTCAGTATATCGATGGTCACGTGATGTTAAGTGACTGAGTTCAGGAGTCTGATGGCCTGGGGGAAGAAGCTCCTCCCGAGTCTCTCGGTTTTGGCCATCAGGCTTCGGAAGCGCTTACCAGATGGCAGCAGCGTGAAATTAGGGTTTGCAGGGTGATTAGAGTCCTTGATGATTTTAGTAGCTCTGCCTTTGCAGCGTTTGGTGTAGACGTCTTGCAGAGACGGGAGAGCTGACCCTGAGATACGCTCAGATAAGTGCACGACTCTTTGTAGGGCTTTGCGGTCATGACTGGTGCTGTTCCCATACCACGCTGTGATGCACTGAGTTAAAACACTTTCTATCGCCCCTAAATAGAAAGTTTTCAGGATAGCTGGTGAAACCCTGAATTTCCTCAGCTGGCGCAGGTGGTACAGTCTTTGCCTGGCTTTTTTCACCTGTGTCTGAATGTGAGCAGTCCAGGTCAGGTCCTCGGAGATGTTTACACCCAGGTACTTGAAGCTGCTCACTCTCTCTACTGGTGACCCGCTGATCATGAGGGGGGAGTATGTCCGTTGCTGTCTCTTCCTGAAGTCCACAATCAGTTCTTTGGTCTTGCCAACATTCAGAGAGAGACAGTTGCTTGGGAACATTTGTATATGAGCCAACGTAGATCAACTACTTTGATTGAAAAGTTTGTAGCCAGGCCAGCAGTCTCAGGCTGGAAATTACAGTGGACATCAAGCGATCGTCATGAAAGTGATTCTGCAGAACCAGTAACAGCAGTTTCAGGCCTACACACACCTGCTAAGACCTGAACATAAAACCAAACCAAAAACAGATATGACGCCTAAAATGCTTTATGAATTATCCTCAGCAAGACAAACACAAAGACAAATGTAATTTTCATACCAGAATGCTATTAATATTTCCCTGCCATTGATGTACATTTCCATAATTTATGAAAAAATCTCCCCCGTTTTTGACGGAAATTTACGGCTTTCCATGTTTTCACTGTTATATGGTAGGGGACGCTATGACATCTTCTGAAAGGGTACCCATTCCCCTGATCAAAACACAGGCGAAAGAAGCAGCAGGAACAATATCATATGTAAGCAGATGTATAAAATAACGCGAACATCAACATTAAGCAACATATAAATCAAAACTGCCTAATGTTACTGAATGAAATGGCCACCCAAGACGAGCTAGGACTGTGCAAGCATTAGGGGAGTTGATGGACTCGATCTACTCCATGTTTTTGATCATTGTTCTGAATCTAGACGTAGTCTTTGACAAAAACACAATTTTCCCAGCCTTTTGCTTTAAAATGTTGCTTTTTTTTTTATTTTATTTTTAATGAAACTTACCCATATTCAAGTGTTGATAAAGGAATGCATGAAGCATGTTCAGATATTCATATAACAAAATTCTGGGGGACATGAAACTTATGAAAAATAATCAAAAACGCTGGCGGGGAAAGAGTTGATTTGAACACATGATTTGAGATGTAATTGAAATGATTTAAAAAAAAAAAAATACAAATAACTGCTGGACATGTTAAACTAAACTAAAACTTGTGGACCAATTAAACTAAACTAAAGTAACAGTGTTTTAATAGTTTATTTTCTTAAAGTCTATAGGGTTAAAAAGAACAGAGAGCAATGTATCAGAGTAATCCTGACTACATCAGCCATGTTTATAAGATGCATTATGAGAGTTTATACTGCCCTTATCTCCTTTGAGCAAAGGGCCATAATAATCCAATTCTGTGTTATTCTCATAGTCAGAAAATAACTGCATCCCCTACCTCTTGTTTTGATTCAGATCGGATAAAACTGGCACGCAGTTTCCAGTGGTGCTGTGTGTGTAATTACATGGTAGATGGTGCTAATTAAACAACAGCAAGACTGCTGAACACACTGCTTTAGATGGTATGACACACTGCTGGAAAGCTTAAAATAAACAAAGGAAACAAACAGAGTGCTGATGTTGTAATCTGCTGCGGACAGAAGCTCGTTTATGTTTCTTGGTGGTATAATGCAAATGTAGTAGAATTATATATATATATATATATATATATATATATATATATATATATATATAAGTGTTGTTGTTGTTTTTTACTTTGTGAGATATTACTTATAAACATACATGCTTTTTCAGTGTCTCTATCTGTAGATTACATTGATACGCAACTGGGTGGTGACGCAGTGACTCAGGGACTAGGGTGTGTCGAATCCACTTTTGCTAGTTTACCTGGTCCAAAAGGGTTGTAGTCTTTTAAGGCGAGACACTACAGGTGAATAGGATTTTTTTTTTTAAATTACAAGATACATTTATCTTATATTTATCTCATTTGCATATATTTCCAAAAACAAAATCTGGAAATTGGAAAGAGCCAGGTTTAAAATTCTTGGTTCTATTTATTGACATATTAGATGAGAGGGCTTTTACAGAGGGGATTCTGGATATCTTATTTTGTGCTTTAGTAAATTAGGGAATACTGACAATTGCAATAAATAAATAAATAAATAAATACATTTTCAAGAATTTTCAATTTTTCAAGAAATCAAGAATGACATATCAACAAATCCCTCAGTAAAAGCCTTCAGAATATAGTTAAGTATAAGACTGGAGAAGCTGGTGCTTGTAGGTGCTACTGAAGTGGATATATCTGACTCTGAGTGTGAGGAAAAACTCATTTTGAGAAAACGGCCTTTAAAGTTTTATATTGTATAATTGCATACATTTCTATTGAAACCCCCAACCTACAAACTAAATATATATTCAGTTCATTAATATCACAAGAATACACAATCTTAAGTATCGAGAATACATAAGGAAGCGCCAGCGCGTATCACGTAGGAAGAAATTCACATCAACCAATCAGATGTGGTTTTCGGCTGAAAACTTTTGCGGTTGGTTAGTTCTACAAAGGAAATGGCCATATTTGGATTAGACAGCGCTGCGTATGAGACTGAGAGCTTTATAATGGAGATGGCACGGCAGCTCACGTTAGAATGCGAACGTTCGGGTAGAAATCAAAAGGCGCAAGTTGAAAAAATATAATGAAATAACCACTTTAATGTGTAATATTGAATTTTTTTTTTTTTATTTTGACATGAAAGTTAAGGGAGCAAACTGGCACAAAATCTAAAAATTTACCACTGCATGAAAAAACTTTGTTTTCACCTGCCGTGTCTCGCCTTAACACACCCATTACTCTTTTTGGGCGCTCCAACAATGTGCTTGAACATACCTCGTTTTCAGACCAGAACGCCTATTGGGCAAGCAGATGGGCACAAATGCATTTGCCATTTAAACAACGTGGCGCAGGATGTGAAAATGATAACTGCGTCTGCTGAAACTAGCAAAAAACACTTGCGTCGCGCTTGGACGGGTGTATGATAGGACCCATTGACTCAACCAATTCATTCAAACCACTGATTAGGTCAGGAAGTGACTTACTGAATCATTCACTCAACCAATTTGTAAAAAAACAACAACAACAACAACAAAAAAAAACATTCAGGAACAAAACAAGTGACTGTCTTTATGATTAGGCCCTTGATTTATTTTGTTCAAAAACACTGATTCATTCAGGTTTTAAATGATACGGTGTTAAAAATAATATATGTCTTTTTTTCACACTATTCCACACATTGTTTTGGCCCCCATTAACTTTCATGGAGAAAGATGAAAAAGAGCCATTCAAATTTGGATTTTGGCTGTCCGTTCATTTTGATGGCCATTAGAATGATCACATTCACAATGTTGCCAGCAGAATCATTGAAAATATTTGATGTATTGTATCACCCAGCCCTAGTTGCATTCTGTGTACAACTATAATATCAGTTCCAAGCAGATTGCAAAATGGTATGTGTGTGTCTCCATTTGCTTCCCCTTTGTAATCTTTAAAGCCACTTAGTGTCTTGTCATTTAATCTCCCCTGGCTGTTGGGCCTTATCTGTCCATTATGTCTCCACTCAGACTCCAATTGTCCCTTGCGGTGTGGCCTCTAGTTGTGTCCATCTAACTACTATCGCAAAATCCAGTGTCAGGCAGTGCAAGCTTCCCTGCCTCTAAATGCTAGCAGTGATTGTACTATAGATATATTGTATTAAATGATCAAAATGATACACATTACAGTCTCACAAATAATCTATAGGAATAAGGTTTGTTAACTACAGAATAGACAAAATCTGTCTGGCACACAGATTATCATAAAATGTTGTCCGTTTACTCATTTGATTGCTCTGCTCTGAGACTGCCAGCATCACAACTACGTAACATTATAGCTCTGTTATCATATACCACCCTGATGCATCTCATCTTTCACGAAAGAGATGAGTGCTGATGGAAATCTCTAGTTAGTTTTTTGTTCCCACTGGCGTGTCATTTTTATAAAATCACCTCAATTGTCCTAAAATACAGTTTAAAACGACCTCTGGCTGGCCCTTGAGGTGTTCAAGCATTTGCCTTAACTGCATGGTGCTGTTCATTAATTAGTTTTAAAGTAAAAAGTTTTTTGGAAAATATACACTGAACAGCCATGACCCGTCGAGGAATGGACTCCACTAGACCCCTGAAGGTGTGCTGTGGTATCTGGCAGTAAGATGTTAGCAGCAGATCATTTAAGTCCTGTAAGTTGCGAGGTGGGGCCTCCATGGATCGAACTTGTTTGTTCAGCACATCCCACAGATGCTCGATTGGATTGAGATCTGGGGAATTTGGAGGCCAAGTCGAACACCTCAAACCTGTTGTTTTGCTCCTCAAACCATTCCTGAAGCATTTTTGCTTCGTGGCAGGACGCATTATCCTGCTGAAAGAGTCCACAGCCACCAGGGAATACCGTTTCCATGACAGGGTGTACATGGTCTGCAACAACGCTTAGGTAAGTGGTACGTGTCAAAGTAACATCCACATGGATGGCAGGTCCCAAGGTTTCCTAGCAGAACATTGCCCAAAGCATCACACTGCCTCCGCCGGCTTGCCTTCTTCCTCATAGTGCATCCTGGTGCCATGTGTTCCCCAGGTAAGCGACACACATGATGTAAAAGAAAATGTGATTCCTAAGAGCAGGCCATCTTCTTCCATTGCTCCGTGGTCCACTTCTGATGCTCACATGCCCACTGTTGGCGCTTTCGGCGGTGGACAGGGGTCAGCATGGGCACCCTGACTGGTCTGTGGCTATGCAGCCCCATACGCAACAAACTGTGATGCACTGTGTATTCTGACATCTTTCTATCAGAACCAGCATTAACTTCTTCAGCAATTTGAGCTACAGTAGCTCGTCTGTTTGATCGGACCACACGGGTCAGCCTTCGCTCCCCCACGTGCATCAATGAGCCTTGGCCACCCATGACCCTGTCTCCGGTTCACCACTGTTCCTTCCTTGGAGCACTTTTGATAGATACTGACCACTGCAGACCGGGAACACCCCACAAGAGCTGCAGTTTTGGAGATGCTCTGACCCAGTCGTCTAGCCATCACAATTTGGCCCTTGTCAAACTCGCTCAAATCCTTACGCTTGCCCATTTTTCTGCTTCTAACAAATCAACTTTGAGAACAGTGTTCACTTGCTGTCTAATATATCCCACCCACTAACAGGTGCCGCGATGAAGAGATAATCAGTGTTATCACTTCACATGGTCATAATGTTATGCCTGATCGGTGTATATTTCATATGAAATAGTATCTTTGTGCATTTTTCATAATTATGAACTTAAATTGCTCTAACTTTTTTTTTATTTTTACTTTTTCTTTTAACTTTATTTCACTTCAGCTATAATCTGCCAAATGTATTTAAAAAGAGACCAAATTTAAGTGTGTGCTCAAAGCATTCAAGATTTACATTGGACATTTCATTCTGAGGTCTATGCTCAAAAAGTGGTTAACAGGTAGATCATAACTATTTGATAAATATAATTTAGTACCATAAAATCTCTAAAAAACAACATATGAAATAAAATAAAAAACTATCAAACTAAAATACAGTACATTAACTTAATTGAAATAATAATAATAAAAAAAGCACAAAATGGTTAAAGGGATAGTTCACCCAAAAATGAAAAGTTTGCTATCATTTACTCACCATCATTAGAACTTGTACAAGTTTATTTCTTCTTTGGAAGTCAAATAGAGATGTTAGGCAGAAAGTTTAGCTGCTCTTT
Organism: Paracanthobrama guichenoti; assembly: GCA_018749465.1. Lineage (NCBI taxonomy): Eukaryota > Metazoa > Chordata > Actinopteri > Cypriniformes > Gobionidae > Paracanthobrama > Paracanthobrama guichenoti. The sequence continues at coordinate 9,809,145 of CM031967.1, forward strand.
TCCATACAATGGAAGTGAATGCTGACTAAGATTTTCAATGAATAGCGAAAAGACCTCACATAAAGCTTTAGAAAACTTGGAATGTAGTATACCAAAAAAACAGCATGATGAGCACATCCACTTGTTTATTGTATGGAAGAGAGCCTGCGATGCAAAAACTGTACTGTATTATAATGAATATTCAAGATGACAAATATGAAATTCAGTGGAAAGACAACAAGTATATCCTAACCAGTATTTATTTAGATTTACTCAAACTTTCTTGGGATTTGCCATAGCCATCTTGTTAACTTTGATCTTTTTCATTTAATCGTTCCCTTTTGTGAGATCTAATTTGACAAGAGTTTTTTTCCTTTTGATGTGAAGTTCATCATATGACTATATTCTTAATTTAGTCATATATAGCCTATATTTTCAAGTTGAAGTTGTTTATTTAGCTTTAAATGTTAAAATCATACTTCATAGTTAATGTGATGAACTGCTCCTGTCCATACACTGCTTGTGTGTGTATTCATCCGTTTCAGTCACGTTACTTTTACCATTCACCTGCCATATTTATGACCATCAGCGGGGAACAGCACGGACATTTATATTTAATGAACAATCTTCCTTCATTCATTTATTCCTCGCTAAATGTGGCAGATAATGGGTAACATACAACAATAAAAATACTATAATGCTGAGTAACTTGTATTTTAGACATAATGGTCTGGTTTCACAGACAGGGCTTAGATTAAGCCAGGATTAAGTCTTAGTTCAATTAGGACATTTAAGTATCTTTTACAAACATGCCTTAAAAAAAAAAAAAAAACGATGGCACTGACATTTTAAGATAGGCACTAAGTAAATAGATGCTACTTACACCATGCTACTTACAAAATAAAAATAGAATAGATGCTACTTACAAAATAATTTATAAATTAAAAGATAAAATACTTATAAATAGTGGCAGATACTATTTTCACCTCAATAAAGCCCTCCTTACACTTACCCCTAACCCTAATCGATAAACACTTTATTATTAAACACGTTAGACACTTTATTTCCAATTTTTATTCAAAGTCAATGCCTTTGATATGTGTTCGTAAAAGGTGGCTTCTCGGGTCGGTTTGCAACAAAACTTTCTGCCACGCGCCTTACCCCTATTGTTACTGTTGATAATCTAGCATCTTCTGTAATTTTGTCTGGCCCAACCAGACGTCAGTGGGTGGAGTTAGTGTAAATAGCCTCTGCCAACAAGGTGGGCTATTTGCACTTAGTGTAAATAGACACTCCGTTTAAGGTAATGTCAGTGCAAGTTGCTTTCAGTAGTAACAGCTCAAGCATGCATTTTAGTCAGGGACTAGGTTTAAGCCTTGTCTGTGAGGGAATATCACTGTTACTTTTTCTATTTTTACTCGGTCAACAGAAATAGTTCCAAATGTAGTCAAAGCAGTTAAAGACCATCATCATTTGCTTCTGCAATACCAGAGGCTCCAGTTTCAGGACCGCAGTTCTAGGACTAGGTCCTTTTTTTGACAGTGACAGTAACATAACTGATTGCCAATACTCCAACAGAGTAGACCTGTATTAAAGGGATAGTTCACCCAAAAATGACAATTCGGTCATCATTTAGTCATCCTCAAGTTGTTCCAAACCTGTATACATTTCTTTGTTCTGCTGTAGACAAAGGCAGATATTTGGAAGAATGTTTGTAACCAAGCAGATCTCGGCAGCCATTAACTAATCATAGTACTCATTTTTGGGTGAACCATCCCTAATATTATTAAGGTTAGGGGTTGGTTAGGACAAAATATAAATTACTTTTAAATAATTAAACAACTAAATCATTCCAGAAAATTAAGCTGTAGCTATAGCTGAGATTCTGTTCTTAAGAACTGCAAGTTTCACGTGACCAAACAGAAGCTGTTTAGTTGTCTTTAGGTTTACTTTTACAACCCACTAGAGGCTTTAAATCTCTTCCCAGGATTCACAAGGTTAAACACGAACGTATTTATCCGTGTCTTTTGAACATGTTTCACACCTCATAGATCCGATGCCGAATGTAAAGAGCAAACTGATTGGCATTTTCCTCACCTAAGGGATTATACAAGTGTTATACAAAAAACCTAGGGATGCACCGATATGAACATTTTTGCTGATACCGATAACTGATATATTGGCTGATAAATCTAAATCCAAATTTTAATAAACTTTGAGAGTCTGATTACAAAAACAAAAGGCTCACCATTAAAAGCCATGTCTCAAACTCTTCAACATGAATCAAACCTATACAGTATAGGAGCTTATTTGAACCAGTGTAAGATTCCTTAACTTTTCAAATTAATTTTACACTCCTATGGCCAACTTACTTTGTTAAAAAAAAAAAAATGTTAACGCTTTACAATAAGGTTTAATTTTTGTTAGCATTAGTTAACCAACAATGAACGAACAATATTTCTAAGGGAATTATTAATCTTAGTTCATGTTAATCTCAGCATTTTCAGACCTAAAGTTGTCTGTTAACATTAGGTAATGGACTATTAATAAACACAAACATTTCATTACTAACATTAACTGTTTGAGAGCGCGCAACTGTATTTTCCTTTTTGAAGTGATTCCAATCATATTTCGAGCAATTCATGGCAGACAGCACGTATCAAGTGTCTCAGCTGAAGGAAATATTACATTATCTATCAGCTTGAATATATCGGTCATGAATATAATATATTTTCTTATTGGATCGATAACGATAACATCAAAAATGATAATTTATCGTCCGATAACGATATGTTGCCGATATATCGTGCATCCTTAAAAAAAACTTATGTGCTCAGTTGAGGCAGATAATGTGGTTCCAATAAGTAAATATGGTTTAGAAATATCAAAATTGATTCAAGCATTCCACTGAAATAGTAATACTGTACTACTTTTTGTCCAATGCATCTCGTTTAGTAAGACCAAGTTTTTAAAATTTCTACGTTATGAATATCTAATATGCAGACGGAGCTTAAGATCTCGTTGGTCTCGAGAAATCGTATTTTAATGCCAGTGAGGCACTGTATATTTTATTGTTGTATCCTAGGTAAAATATTGGGAGTGCTGTAGCTAAACCTCGTTTACACTGCGCGCGCGACTAAAACAAGATCTCTCCCGTGACTGACGAAGCATCTGCTCATTATTACCGGGAGTGTCCTTATTGGAAGACATGCACATTAACTACGATAGAAACACATTTACTGAATAAATCATATAATAAATAAAAACTCATGTGACTTTGTTTCAACAGAGGAAGTGACTGATAACTGGACTCATTGATTGGAATCATCATAAGGGGTTGGTTGTAACCTTTTTAATAAACTGTTACAACTGTTCCCAGCAAGCAATTTTGCGTTTTAAAAGACATCTAATAGCCGTCCAAACACAGCCCTGATGTCTAAGCTAAAATGAGGCATAATTTGGGCTGTCAGTGAAAATTTAATAGACGTCTAACCAAAGAAATGAAACCAAAGACCATGTAATCACTGTTGACTTTGCTTAGATGATGGAATGTCATACGTCTCGCAAGTTATTTTGGCAAAAACGCCATGTAACCAAATTCAAGGTTATTTTGGGTAGAAATGGGTTACTCATAGCCGGACTATATCGGGTCTATACTTAACCAAGATGGAATGATGGCTATTGCTTGCTGGGTTCCCACTTCAAACAACCATAACCATGTGGGTTTGAAGATGAACGCAATCATTAAAATAAACTAGAGTAATGGCTACTTTAGGTTATGTAAATCTAATAATTGTATCTGCAATACAATGATTGCTAGACAAAACAAAGTCTTGATAAAAAGTTTTACTTTCTTTACTGAAAATCAGTTTTTCGGTCATGTCACTTCTTCTGTGAGCTCAAAGAGGTAATGGGAGTGTATGATATTGTTGACATTACCACAGCTCTTTTCTGATTTTTTTAACTGATAGTGTTACAACTGACCCCGTGTTACAACACTCCCCAGTCTCCCCCTACAATAAATATTAAGTTACGCGTTATGGTTTTATAAAGAAACTCGAATAACACAAGTCTATGCATTACTTGAATAAAACCCCCAATACTGCTCACACGCACAGTTCGAAATTGTCACCATCGATGCAACAGGACCATATGGATATTAAATGCCTGGTCCATAACAGCGACGTCTCCAGTGCTCTCCACACATCCGAGCACTGCTCTTTGCTCCCTGGCAGACCCCCACCGCCTGCAGTCTCCAGGTTCCCTTTAATCATTTTAATGGACAATTCTGAGATTGCAGGAGATCTGGCAGCTTTTAATGAGATGGGCTTTTACCTCATATACCTGCTGTGGTGTTTTATAGTTGTGTTATAAGGCTGCTCTTTGTTGTAATCTGTTTGTTTTCTCTCTAGCTTCCGCCCCTCACCGAGTCGCCTTTTAAAACACTTGTATAATCCCTTAGGTGAGGAAAATGCCAATCAGTTTGCTCTATACATTCGGCATCGGATCTATGAGGTGTGAAACATGTTCAAAAGACACGGATAAATACATTCGTGTTTAACCTTGTGAATCCTGGGAAGAGATTTAAAGCCTCTAGTGGGTTGTAAAAGTAAACCTAAAGACAACTAAACAGCTTCTGTTTGGTCACGTGAAACTTGCAGTTCTTAAGAACAGAATCTCAGCTATAGCTACAGCTTAATTTTCTGGAATGATTTAGTTGTTTAATTATTTAAAAGTAATTTATATTTTGTCCTAACCAACCCCTAAACCTTAATATTAAAGGGATGGTTCACCCAAAAATGAGTACTATGATTAGTTAATGGCTGCCGAGATCTGCTTGGTTACAAACATTCTTCCAAATATCTGCCTTTGTCTACAGCAGAACAAAGAAATGTATACAGGTTTGGAACAACTTGAGGATGACTAAATGATGACCGAATTGTCATTTTTGGGTGAACTATCCCTTTAATACAGGTCTACTCTGTTGGAGTATTGGCAATCAGTTATGTTACTGTCACTGTCAAAAAAACTAGGACCTAGTCCTAGAACTGCGGTCCTGAAACTGGAGCCTCTGGTATTGCAGAAGCAAATGATGATGGTCTTTAACTGCTTTGACTACATTTGGAACTATTTCTGTTGACCGAGTAAAAATAGAAAAAGTAACAGTGATATTCCCTCACAGACAAGGCTTAAACCTAGTCCCTGACTAAAATGCATGCTTGAGCTGTTACTACTGAAAGCAACTTGCACTGACATTACCTTAAACGGAGTGTCTATTTACACTAAGTGCAAATAGCCCACCTTGTTGGCAGAGGCTATTTACACTAACTCCGCCCACTGACGTCTGGTTGGGCCAGACAAAATTACAGAAGATGCTAGATTATCAACAGTAACAATAGGGGTAAGGCGCGTGGCAGAAAGTTTTGTTGCAAACCGACCCGAGAAGCCACCTTTTATGATCACATATCAAAGGCATTGACTTTGAATAAAAATTGGAAATAAAGTGTCTAATGTGTGTTTAATAATAAAGTGTTTATCGATTAGGGTTAGGGGTAAGTGTAAGGAGGGCTTTATTGAGGTGAAAATATAAATACTTAAAGTTCTTAGTTAAAATAAAAACTTAGTTCTGGGTTTTTTTAGACTGTTTGCTGTACACTCAGTCATATAGCAGCTTTTAGACATTGTTCTGTCAGAAATGACAAGGAGGCCGCTTCACACAATACAAAGTCAAAGGAGAGGGTTGGATTGAAGTTACCCATAAGAATCTATCAATACTTCAAATAAATGTTTCTTTTCACACGTGGCCTAAACAGCAATTAATTAACTAATCCCTACAACTGATCTCTAACTTCTAAGTTTAAGTAAACAGAAATTAACCGATCAAACTGCACATACCTCTGCTTAGCCATGACGTAACACCCAGTAAGGCCTGCCATTACGCGATAATACTTGGTCGATTGATAAGCTTAAATCTGATCGGCTAAAGAGTATGACTGATCCGGGTGGGAAGAGAGCGCTGCCAGGAAAGTCTCAAAATACACACACACACACACACACACACACACACACACACACACACACACACACACACACACACACACACACACAAATCCAAGGCAATTCATGTGAATGACGATTTGCACATTCACATTCAAGGATGAACTTGTAAATTTTAAAAACATTCGAAAGTTTTTGCACAGTTGTAAATCTACGAATTGCGTTGTACATTTGTGAAATGTATTTTATGAATACATTTTATTTTGTACACGTGAATTTGGTTGTAAGCATGTGAAATTGGCTACACGTGTGCATCGTGTTTTTTGTGTGAATTATTAATGGGTCTATTCTGTCTATATTTAAAAAGTCTTTCGCGGTTTAATACCCACAGACATATATGTCTGGAGACCTGCGCTTAGATAAACACGGAAGCGACTTAAAACAGCTGTCTATTAGTGGGAACCAAATATACTCAGTACTACCGGTAGGCCCTACTACAGAAATGCTGGTATCGTCACATTTTCAAAATTTCAGTACTGGTACTTGTGACCCCTAATTTATAAAATCTCCACTGGGAGTGATTTGAGTACTTGAAAAGAAAGCTCATATAGTGACACCCCCAAAGTCTCTGTGATAGTGTGTATATGCCAAACAAACTCACTCACGGTCAGTGGAGTGGTAGCCTGTGTTCTGAAAGGCTTGCGTGTGCGCGAGACAGAATGGAACGCAGAAAGTGAAGTATACCTGGGCTTTAAATATATACTAATTTATGCAAAAATTGGCTTTGTATAAATGGTTGAAAGTCAAGCATACAGGAGGGGAGTCTGAGTCAGCGGATGGCAATGAAAAGGCAGAGTAACACATGCTTTCTGTAAAAAGAAACAAACTGTATTAAGGTTAAATGTTAATGTTAATGTAACATATTGGCCTTGTTTCACAGACATGGCTTAGATTAAGCCTTAGTTCAATTAGGACATTTAAGTAGCTTTATAAACATGCCTTTGAAAAATACATTACTGGTGTGCATCTTGAGAGAAAACAATGACCCTGAAATATTTTAAGATCTGTCAGTGCAAGTTGTTTTCAGTTAAAACAGTTCAAACATGCATTTTATTTTGGGACTGCTTGTGAATACCTTTCGGTAAGTCATACATGTTGTTTATAGGACTTTGTAATTCAACTACCCAGGAGATAAATATGTGTGTCCTCCAATGAACAAAAAGTCAACAACGCGGTTCTTTTTTTCTGTTACAGATATAATCTGCAAACATAACAAGATCAGAAGCCTTTACTTGTTCCCTGAACTACCGCAGGTGACCCTGAAATGGAAAACGCTGAAGTGTTACAGATCTGGTTACCCACATTTGAGTCATTCACCTTGAACAAGGCTTACAATGTTCCTATGGTGAAAACAGACGAGTCTGCTATTGCCTGTGACCTCGGTAATAGAAGCCAATGTTTCTCCAATACCCTGTGTCAAAGGAATGATGCACATGCAGAAGATTACAGTGAAATTACCCTGGAGGAGCATTTATGTTATCAGGTAATTATATGTTATTAATTATTAAGGCAACCCTCACTGTTATTGCTCATGCTTACCTAAGTCATACAGTTGGGATGCAAATATATAGAGACTTTGGAGGTGGGCTCTTTAGACTTGGACCAATAAAAAACCACCCCAAATGCCCTAGCAACCAACTAGAACACAATAGAAAACTCCCTGGCAACCACTTTAGCGTAATTTTTGAGCAAACACCATTCAAAATTCATGCAGACACCTTCAACATTTTCTCACATTATCACAGTTTATTCGCTATAGTTTAGAAAATGGTAATAAAATATGACAAGAACTCAGAATTAAACTGTGTCAGAACAAATTCATCTTGATAATGTCAGATAACTGATAGAAAGGTATGTAATGGATTACAATCAACCAATCAGCTGTCAGCTTTTAAATTTAAGTTCACAATTAGATAATACCAATTTAGGTCAACCAATGACCAAGCAATGCTTCATTTTGTTCAGTCTGTGGTGTGAAAGGTCGCATTAGCAATTAAAGAAAAAAACGCTTCAGCAAAACATGGTCAGGTCAAAGTGTCTGAAGAATTTTGGTCCCAAAAACGTATACATTTTACTGGTAGTCCACTGTATGAAGAATTGTTGGGTATGTCACAGTTTACTTTATTTTACTATCCTCACTTACATAAATTAACTATAGTGTCCTGCACCCACAAGTAAAAATTATATCTGGTGTCTGAATAATTTTTGGTTTGACTGTACATATGGGGCCCAATGTGCAGTTCTGTCAGAACCACAATCATCAAAGATGATAGACAATTAGTTTAGATTGCCAGTATGGTTCTGTTCTGGGCAAGAACTCCCTGCGCATCCATGCAGCTTAGCATGGATAAGAGCAGGGAGAGCAGTGATAAACCCCCCTAGGGTAAACAGAACAGAACCAACAATGTATTGCAGATAGCATTAATGTCGATATTAAAATGTACAACCTAATTCAGGAATTTAGTCTGATTCAAGGGGAATCAGAATGCCAAATCCTGACTGGACGAGAGGAGGAGCTGGGGGTGGAGGAGGGTAAATGAGCTCTGGAGAAACACAATAGCAGCTGATAATACTGAAGGAGCTTATATATGTATGCTGTGATAGGCATCGTATTCCTATAGGTAGACATGATCAGCTGACGCAAGCTTTACTAACTGCCAGGACTAACGCTACGCTTGATTCTCCAATCTGCAAGTATTTCTTTTTATACTCTACTTGGAGGGAGTTACATCTCATTTAATTAACATTAATGTGCATATGCACCTAGGACCCAGTCTGTGCCAACAAACAAATTAATTATGTTGAAATGATCAACTGGGCTGGGCCACCCTAAGCGTTAGATGCAGTATGAAATTACATTCTCAGTACCCTATAAATCCACCAATCAAGAGACTTGTGTACAATCCTCTAGCATATTAATACAGGTCGAACAATGACAACAAAGCACAAATGATATCAGTTTGACTGAAGAGTAGAAGAGGATTAAATATTTGCATACTGATTAAAACTGCAGTACTTTGTTAGTCATGAACTTTAATTTATATAACACTATTTTTTATGAGGAAAATGTGAGTGGTGCTTCTAACATGCTGTCATGATGTTAATGTTAACAGGTGTTTGCTAGGACATTTCTTGAGTAACTTGAGGTAGCTCAGCTCTCATTCATGTCCAAAGTTAATACTTTTGTTTGAATATTAACAGTGATGTTAGTCTTATCAAGTACTTATAAGTCAATCTTATCGATTGACGACTATTATATTTGTGTTTAGAAAAAAAGACAGAAATCAATGTTCAGTAATCAGTTCACATATTCTTCTGCTGATGTGGATGGAATATTGTATTAAAATCACAGCGGTGCAACACCACTCCTGAATTTAGCCTGATACAGAACGAATGATATACTGAGCTGGTTCTTTTTAGTGAATGACAAACAAACAGCGACACTGTTGTATCCAACTCCCAAATGAATGACTCTTTTGTAACTGAAAATTGTTGTCAGATTCCCAAACGAATAACTCTGAGACGGATCTTTTTAGTCAATCAAAAATATACAACAGTTTGAATTGATTCCCGAACAAATGACTCCAGTTGGTTCTTTTTAGTGAATCAAAAATAAGGGTGCTTCTCAATGCACAAATGGATGCTTCCTCGTTTCCTCACTGCTCCGTCCTCCAGCCTGTGACCCTGAATCCCTTCAAGTCTTGGCTGGCTTCCCTATACTATATAGTAGGCCAAAAACAATGTGCGACAAAAGTAGTATGATGGCCATGGGAAAGGATTTGTGAATGGCGGGGGTAGGGCAACATGGTGAATGTAGTATGTCCGGATTACATTCATACTATATAGAATGTACTTTTTTTTTTTTTTTTTTTTTTTTTTTTTTTTTTTTAGCAGTCATGAAGTAATTACTTATTCAAAATATATACCTACTCAAGAGAGTATGTGATTTTGGACACAGCCTCAGTTCTCTATTTGCAGTTTAAATAAACCATACATTAACATATTTCAACAGGGCATCTTGCTTTATTAAGATGTTATGAATTTCTTAAATAACCAAACTTTAACAACATAAATCCTGTGCAGCTGATGATGCTTTGAAGTGACGCTCCGATTTACAAATAAGGGCTGTGTTCGAAATCGCCCACTCATTCATTATTCCCTACATTACTCCACTAATATAGTCCACTTGAAGAGTGATTGAAAACAAGTGAGTGAATTTGGACACTGAGTACGCCAGAAGGGCTGCAGCTTTTGCAGAGTTTGTGCTTGCTGTTTATCATTTGAAACTTAGCATATTGGAAACTCCAGTAGTAGCCTAATGGAAAGATTTATAACTCTGTCATGCAAACTAGCATGTATAAACCTTAATAAAACAATTGAATAATCAATTAAAAAGAAATTTATGCCTGTATGATATTACGCTGTACCCACATCGGACCAGCTGTTTGTAAAAATAGATGGATGAATGATTCAGCTGCCGGCGGCATCTTCTGGTGAGACGCGGGAATTCATTAGGTGCGACTGTCACAGTGCATTATGGGTATTCTCTAGGCGTTGAACGTACATCAGTTGTACACTCGTTATTGTGGTGCATTGTGGGATTGAATGAGTATACTCGATAATGTTCACTATGGTTTCTTTTGAGTCAATTCTTTTTAGAGAATCAAAAACCCAGCGCAACCAATTTTGATTCCCAAACGACTCTTTTGAGTCTGTTCTTTTTAGTGAATCAAAAACCCAGCCCAACCAATTTTGATTCCCAAACGACTCTTTTGAGTCTGTTCTTTTTAGAGAATCAAAAACCCAGCGCAACCAATTTTGATTCCCAAACGACTCTTTTGAGTCTGTTCTTTTTGGTGAATCAAAAACCCAGCCCAACCAATTTTGATTCCCAAACGACTCTTTTGAGTCTGTTCTTTTAGTGAATCAAAAACCCAGCCCAACCAATTTTGATTCCCAAACGAATGACTCTTTTGAGTCTGTTCTTTTTAGTGAATCAAAAATATCCATTCCCAAACTAATGACTCTTTTGAGTCTGTTCTTTTTAGTGAATCAAAATATCCATTCCCAAACTAATGACTCTTTTGAGTATGTTGTTTTTAGAGAATCAAACATGTGCTGATGAATTTGTCATTGATATAGTTAGTTATATATTAGAATTAGGGTAAACGTACCTATTAAGCTCACCAAAGTCTACATTAAGACATTTTAGTGGACAGGGTATTGGTTTCAGTACAAGAAGTTATGTTAAAATAAAATATTAATCTCTCACACAATAATATTTTATTTTAAATGACAAAAGCATTTCAATTAAGATGTACATGATTAAATGCAAAAAGTCTGGCTGTGCTTAATAGGTACATGTTTAAGCACACCCCTGTTCCCATTAAGCTCACAACATTTTTTGGGGAAAATTTCCCCAAAATTTTATTTTAAACAACATTTTTACATTTTATAAAGATTAACTTTGTGACAATCATCAGTCAATATTTAAAGTCCGTTTATGAAGTATTTACATAGACGTTCAGTGTGGATGAGCTTAAAGGGAGCACACTGAGCTTAACTGGAACAGCAACTTTTTTAAATAAATAAATATTAAATTTAGGTCATGTATTAAGTTCATACATATTTTAATATGAATCATTTATCAACAGTGCGTAGAAAAGGTTCTATATTTTGTCCTAGGAATGAAATTTAGAATGTGCCTAAGTACAAGAAAATCCGTATTTATTAAACGTGCGCACAGTTCTTACGCACATGAGTAAGCAATCATTGTTGTTAAATCCTGCATGTGCGCAAGAACCATGCTTGTTCACGTCCAAGGTCATTAGCATTCGGAAACGCCTCCAATAAACCATATATGGTGACAACACTTCTCTTTAAAAATCACGTGATAATGTTTTTTCCTCATCGCAATAATGGCAAAGGGAGCAAAGAGGAACTTCAAACACAGAAAGAGTTGCGTAATGACGCTTAACGACAACAAATTTAACGACAACAAATTTGCATCACAAATTTGCATGGCGATTTTTTTCAATAATTTACTGATTATTATAGCATATTTATCTAACTGGATGTGTGGGGCAAGGAAATAATTTTTTCTAACTGTTTGACACCTATTACGCATCATAAACTGATCAATTTAGTGTTTTATAATTAAAGGAAACATAGGACATATGTGGATTGCTTAATGCATACTGTGACACTCTTAAATGTTTTTATTAGATTCTCATCAGAGGTGTGCTTATACTTACACACATTTCTACGCATAAGTAAAATCTTGCAAATCTGCCCAGGTGTTGTATTTATTTTACTCTAAATGTGTACATGGATTTTTTTTCAATAATTTTATAATAGCATATTTATCTAAATGTGTTCTTTTTCTAACTCTTGCAAGTATAATGATACAAATTATAAATAAAATCTTGCCTTTATAATAATGTGAACCCCTGTCACTGTTGTACTTAAATTTGTCTTTTTATTTCAGTTATTCCTTAGAGGGTGAATAAGCTGAAACAACCTCCTCCCAAGAAAACACCATTGGAAAAATCTCCTTGAAGGGACTTTCAGGATAAAATTTCAATTGAGTTATTACGTGAGATAAAATATATATTTTCTCGTATTGTGAGTTTGGTGAATCGTTACATCTCTAGGTCCTAACTGTAATTATTTCCTACATCCAGGTTCCGGGTTATAATATTCAAAAGTCTAAACATTAATCTCTTCATTTTGCAGTAAGAAGTTATACTTATTGAAAATAAAGGCTTAAACAAAACAAAACAAAAATACACATTTAAGGGGCTCCTCTTTTGGTGAAAGTTTTCAGACAGCTTTCAAAATGGCCACCAGACATTGTGAACACATGAATACCCATAACTCAGTGTGCAATGGTCTGATTAGCTTGAAATTACAGGAGGTGTATCGTAACAAACACATCAATTGGTTACGACATCAAGTAAGATGATAAATAATTTTTTTCTTTTTATAATCTGAGCTCAAAGACGACGGTGTGCTTAATGGGTACTTGAGCTTAATAGGTACGTTTACTAGGGGTGTGACGAGATTTCTCGTCGAGGTTAAAAGCGGTCTCGAGTCATATTGTCATGACAGAGTGTGAGGCTGAAGTTAGAATGTTGCTGCGTCCCAATGCGCCTACTTATACTACAACCTAATAGTATGTACTCCTTTTTGTGAAGTATAGCAGAAGAGTATGCTAGCTTTGGGACATACTACTTTGTCATCTTTATCAGACTCTGTTGCTTATTTGTGTGCATCCCACCACCATTTAAACTGCCCTGTCAATCATCGTCACAGTTAAAATCCTCCACATTCAGTTTAATTTCCTACCGTATCAGAGAGAAATGTAGTAGCATCTGTCATTAGTGGATCTTTAATGCAGAGACTCTCATGTAGGGCTGGGCGACAAAACGATAACGATATGTATCGCGATAGACACGTAATTGATATCAATAAAAAGTGCGTTCGATAAAATGTTCGATCATTTTTTTTTCTTCGTCAGAAGAAACCAGAGGTTGCGAAGACTTATTTTATAAGTCTGACCATAGTCAGACCAATGTCGTCTGCAAATAATGCAAGACCGTCGTCCCCACGAAGACTGGTAATACCACAAACTTGTTTTACCACCTTAAGCCTTTCATCTGGCTCCGCAGCGCGAGCCTCCGCTGACTCCGCGCGCCTCGTCTTTGAGGAAGTGTTTATACTCGACGCGCTCGTCGTTGTGCTATTCGACCGGAGGGCAACTTGGAGTAATTGTTCTATAAACCATCAGGAAACAGCGGTGAGAAGTAAGCTACACACGTGACAATGTTTACTTTATTAAACTTTACCAAACCACACTACGAAAGAATCGTGTAAAACCCAGTAAACCCAGTATTACTTGTTCTCCCATCCATATATTCTGTTATAATGTCACATGTATACTACTAAATTAACGATCTCATAAACATTTTCTAATTTCTCTAAACATTTTCAATTAGTTTCGTGAACATTTTTATTAAACAAGGATCTTTATTTTCATTAAAAGGACTTATTTCTGCTATTGTTAAGTAGTGTGATGAGATGTCATGCTCGCCAGATTCGCCTCGAACCTGTGCATCTTCGGTTGCAGAGCCGCGCGGAAAGTTCACTGCCAAGCGAAATGGGGTCTCGACTGGCGCTCTCAACACGCACGACCACCCACTCCGGGGTGACGTCGAGTATTTACATTTTATACATGGAGTGTTTTCCATGGCTGTGTTGACATTTCTGCCTTACTGAGGGGATTATAATCAGAGGAAGGTTTAATGTTTAAATGTAGGCTAAAATATTTTTCTCCTGGTCCTTATTTTAAATACGTCATTTAAAAAAAAATAAATCAATAATTATCGATATCGACCGATATGGAACACTTATAGCCTATCGTGATACATTTTTCAGCCATATCGCCCAGCCCTACTCTCATGTGTTTGCAGTTTAAATATAATGATGCATTTAAAAGTTAACGGCCAACCGTACCACTACAAAAGTTCGCAATGCTGCTGCAGGTGAAATATAAATGTGGATAACACTGAATAAATATCTCTTCGTCAGGTTAAATACTGATAATTGATCACTCAAGACCCTTAATCTAAATCTCTCTTAACCTTTGACTCGCACATCCGTCATATTTGTAGTTTAACACTTTATCCGCGTTTGTAGTTCTAATCAAATCGAAGACCGACAGGGCCGTGGCGGAGGATTCGTTGCGCAGTTATATTTTAAAATGCGCGTTCAGCACCACCACTCAGCTCCCTATTCACAGAGTACACACGATCACGAAATTGAAAGTGCGTCAAATGTGATTTCAATACGTTACTGCTGTTTGAAGCGGCTCCCTGAGGCATGAGAATATCTTTCAATATGAAAGCTATCTGCGTAGTTAACTATCTCTTAGCTCTGTATCATACTTGAAGAAAAAATGGGTCTCTATTTGCACTTAGAATATTGAGTACTTTGATTATGGTTGCACAGTTATTGTTTGCACTTGATCTATGATCAATTTATGGGAAGTAGTTCAGTTAGGAGATCAGAAGTAGTAGAAGCTCATAAATCATGTGCAGTTCTAAGGTCTGAAGAGACAATCAAAAAAAAGAAAGAAGCCAGTTAGTTGAGTTTTTGGCAAAAACCTTTACAGTGCTTGAGTATTGTTACCTTTTACTGCATATGACAATTCATACTCAGAAAGTAGAACTGAAATGAAATAAATTACATGACTAGAAAAATTGTTTGCAAGTGCATTTGAAATGTTTTAACTCATCTTGTATTTCATTGAGGATTTCTTAAAAATACTATGTAAAATCTCGTCTCGTGTCTCATCTCGTCTCACCCCTATTCATTCAACAAAATGTTAAAGATGTACATTATCCGTTTAGTCAGTAGTATTTTATAATTGTTAATGGCTGAAAAAAATCTGCCTTTTTTATTGTTGAAATGATCTTATTTCACAGTGGAATTGCATTTATTTATTTATTTTTTCCCCCAAATATTTGTTCTTTAAAAGTAATAAAACGCGCTAATGAAACCATCAAGGTGAACCTGAACTGGAATCATTAAATTCTTTACGATTCCCATACCTACTAAGTTACTCTAAGTGATTCAGTTCTACTCTCTTTATGACATCACAACGGATTTCATCACATCTCCAACCTGTGCTCCGGCAGTGATCGCTTTATTCATAGATGATTGAACTGCTGAGTACAGCAGACCGCAGTTTCTTCTGACAGCAACACTGTGACAGTGATAAAATTCTTTTCAAATAATTGAATAGCCTAGAGCATTCTCCTGTTTCTCAGCAAATATGATTTGGATAAAGACACACAGTTAAAATAAAGAATATGATGTATTATACAGATAACTCACTCAGATCTCAGGGTTCATATCTTGATATATACCATTCCTGAGTTTGCCAGCACAGATTTTCCAGCACAGATTTATCAGAGGTGGCAAGGAGGGTATTCATATTTCTTGGCTTCAAACACTATTTGCTGATGTTGAATCTCTCCGAACTGATAAATTGGCCCCTGAACCCTTTTCTATGGCGACAAGATTGATGGAAAACGAATGTCATTCACTTCTTCTCTCTCAATTACGGATCTTTAAAGAGGTTAGATTGAGGATCTCAGCTTTATGGCCTACATTTATTTAACATGTTTGGTTTATATGTCATCCAGTAGTCAAGTAAACTAGAAATTCACTGTAATACCATTGAGCACCAGGCCAGAAATGTCATCAGAAATAAAGGATGAGAGCAAGTTCATGCCAGTGAACTAACAGCTATAATGAAGCTGCACGATAAACAAACAAATTATATGTACGTTACACAGCAATGTTGTTCATAAATACGAGCTACGTTTTAATGCACAGCCTCGTAATCCTGTCACAGTTAACTGAGTCATCAGTAGGGATGGGTATCATTAAGGTTTTAACGGTACTACTACTCTTACCGATACCGCTTCTCGATCCGGTACTTTAACGGTATTCTTACTGTTTCTTTTTGTTATATTTTTTTTATAATAAAAAGAAAAAATAAGAACATAATTAAGATTGCTTTATAATCTGAAAATGTAAAATATCTATTTATTGAGTATCTTTCTCTTTGCCTTCTGTTGTTTGGTTCACATTAATGGCACAACGTCACGGTTTATTAGACGCTGCCCCTTTAAGACCGAATGCAGTTCTAATAACATATGTCAGATTTATAACTATTAACGCCCATTTAAGACATAAACTGTGTTTAAGTGAACACTCTCCAAGCGGTCATTTTGACATCGGCTATTTGTTGTGTGTATTTGATGGTCTAGCCCTTCGCACACAAAGCCTAAAGTATAATGTGCAAGTTGCGGTCGGATTTGAAGCTCACACGCATAAGCCGCCTTGAAGTTGTAAACAGTGTCTCTTGCGCGGGTTATTGTGCTTTTAATAGCTCTATCTATTTATTATCAAACACATTCCGTAATTTAGCTACAGTAGGGACTGCATTTTACAATAGTCACAGATTGTGCTGATTCTGACGTTAAGTTTGGGGTTTAGGGGAACCAATGCTCACCGCTGTGAAGGGAAGGAAGTTGCGCAAGACGGAACACGGCAAGTTTTTAAGTTTTACCTAGTGCTGGGTGATATACCGGCTCATACCGAATACCGGTATTTGCCCTTACGAAAATGAACCATGGTTTTACTACAAATAAAACCAAAAAAACATGGTTATTGTAGTTAAACCATGGTAACCACAAATTAACCATGGATTTGCTACTCTAACCATAGTTTAACCATGGTATTTGTGGTAAAACTGTGGTTATATAAATGGTAATCAATTAGCCAAAAAAACATGGTTACTACACTTTTACTACAATAAAACCATGGTTATTTTTCGTAAGGGTGTCACTTAAACGACTTTCGGAACGCGGTGCAACGCGACACAGAGGGGTCCCTTTTCACTGTTGTGAGAGCACAGCTGAGATCGCAAGGCTGAATCCGAAATCGCATTCACTATTCCCTACGTTATCCACTTACATTGTTCACTTGAAGGAGTGAGTGAAGTCGGACAGCCGCTCTGTGCACATCGGCTGTACACTCGTTATTGCGGCGTAATGTGGGATTGAATGACTGCACTCAATAACGTCCACTGTGGTTTCGGACACCACTACAAATGGCTGTCCCTTCAAATAATGCCCTATTTGAGGTTATGGGGGAGATTTCGGATTCAGCCCTTGATTACAGCGGAGAATTCAAACTTCACGCGACGCGCGCATGAGAGCGGTTTCTGCGCGGAGCGCCGCGATGAGACGTTCTCCACTTGGATCATAGATCAGATTCAGAGCGTTTAAGTTTCTTATCGACCCATTTCATATACTCCAATGCTCTAAACATGAAATAGCACCGTGTATGCGCACATATTTCATCACGTCTTCTTCAAATTAAATGTATGCAAAGGACACTGATACATCACGACCGCGATGACACCATAGATCATTCTGCTACACGGACGACAACGATGTAAGTTAATAAACAGACTGACAATTCAAAGAAGAATGGGCAAAAAACTAACTGCTTTTTTCGTTCTGTGTTTAACTTACGCGTGTCATTTGTTCAGAGTAGTGCTCTTAAATGTATTGAAAATATCCTTAGACCTTTTAAATGTTCTTCCGCGTTTCTCCCTCGTTTTGTTTGTTGTTAACGTTATATAGGGTTAGATTTTCAAAATGCTTAATGTGCCCTCAATTCTCTCCGTGGTCATATTTTAATATTCATGTGTCTGTAATGAGTGTATTGCAGGTCTTGTGTTTTATTGGTTGTTGTCTCCCCACAGCATCATTTTGTGGGGCTTTGCAAACTTGTATTAACTCTAGTGTGGAATTTTTCCACAATATTTACTCATCATGACAGTAAAATACAGCATTCTAGTCAATCTACTGCAGTATTTCCTCTCTCAATCAGTAGAAAATGTGTAACACCTGGTCATGCATGGGGAAAAAAAATACCATCATGTACCTCGAAACCAGAAAAATACCGTGATATAAATTTTTGGTCATACCGCCCAGCACTAGTTTTACCTCACATCTATTTATAATTCTTTGCAACCAACGTTTTTAAAATACAATTAGATTAATATCACAGGCCTGAAGTGTAACTAAACTTTTGTTGGCCACCAGTGTCGTGCACTGTAGCTCTGCGTGAGAGATCGCTCTCTCCCTCTCTTCTGGTTTGCGAATAGCAAAAATGTAACATAGACATGGCTTAATATTATTGCTTATAGAAACGGCTGGCAATATAGAATTTGCAATATAACGCCAATAAAGCAATTATAAATGGTATGTGTATTTTCTTAATTTCTCCAGTACCGATAGCATCAGAGCTTATCATAGGGCAGTCTTTCATAATTTAGCACCGGGGGGGTAATTTAATACCGGGCCTCGGTACCCATCAGTCATCAGTGTCCCATTGTTTAGTGGATCAAGGCCCTACTGTATGTAACTTTTCAAACAGTTCAGTTTGGTTTTATTGTTACTTGCTACATTCCAATTTGCCTACTTATTCTATGTTTTTGTGAATAAAAAGTGCATACTTCTGAGTGTGTAGTAGATGAGTAGACAAGCTACTTCGTCTTAATTGCATCTTTAACGGACAGCTCTGTCGCTTAGCTATGTGCATCCTGTCACAGTTTAAACTGCCCTGTCGATCATCTTGTCACAGATAAAATCCTCTACATTAAATTTAATTTCCTACCATATCAGAGAGAAATGTAGTAGCATGTTGATCTGCCAGTCGTGGGTTTATCATGCAGAGACTCTCATGTGTTTGCAATTTGCATAATGATGCATTTAAAAGTGGCCAAACGTATTACAAAAATTCACAGTGCTGTTGTACATAAAATATAATGTGGATAACATTGAATACATATCTATTTGTCAGGTTAGATACTGATTATTAATCACTCAAACCCCTTTATCTATAAACCTCTCTATGTAACCGTCGGACTTGCACTACACATTTGTAGCTTAACACTTTTTGTGTTTGTAGTTCTAATCAAATCCTCATCCAACGTGCAATGGGTTGTGGGCAATATCAGTGTGAACGGATCTGCACTTTGGATTCTAACTGGAAAAAGTAGACCATCCGGGTATCTTTGGAATACTCATTTCACATACTACAATTTGGGACACACTAATTCTAATTTCGAGTACTATAGGACAGATAGTATATGAATTAGGCAACAGCTGTCTTCTGTTCCAATCAGGCATAACATTATGACCAGGTGAAGTGAATAACACTGATTATCTCTTCATCACGGCACCTGTTAGTGGGTGGGATATATAAGGCAACAAGTGAACATTTTCTCTTAAGTTGATGTGTTAGAAGCAGGAAAAATGGGCAAGCGTAAGGATTTGAGTGAGTTTGACACAGGCCAAATTGTGATGACTAGACGACTGTGTTAAAACATCTCCAAAACTGCAGCTCTTGTGGGGTGTTCCCGGTCTGCAGTGGTCAGTATCTATCAAAAGTGGTCCAAGGAACAGTGGTGAACTGGTGACAGGGTCATGGGCGGCCAAGGCACATTGATGCATGTGGGGAGCGAAGGCTGGCCTGTGTGGTCCGACTGTCAGACAAGTTACTGTAGCTCAAATTGCTCAAGAAGTTAATGCTGGTTCTGATAGAGAGGTGTCAGAATACACAGTGCATCACAGTTTGTTGCGTATGGGGCTGCATAGCCGCAGACCAGTCAGGGTGCCCATGCTGACCCCTGTCCACTGCCAAAAGTGCCAACAGTGGGCACGTGAGCATCAGAACTGGACCACGGAGCAATGGAAGAAGGTGGCCTGGTCTGATGAATCACGTTTTCTTTTACATCAGTGGATGGCCGGGTATTTGTGCATCGCTTACCTGGGGAACACGTTTGTGCATGGCACATATTTAAGATTTAAGTTTTTACCTTTGTGGTTTTCCTGAGTTTTAGTTATTTTAATAAATAGGCTACCATTTCATCCTTTGTGCCCATCTTCATTATCATCGGACTAGAACGTGACAGCCTTGGGAAAATGATTCACTGATTCATTCGACTCTGCACAAGCCTTTACATCCTTTGTGAATTGAAATGTTTAGTTAGATTGTTTTTGACTCAGTTGTGTAAATTAGTTATTATATTTTTTAAGTAATTGAACTACAGTCAAGTCACCCTTCAAAAAGTTGTTAGCACTACAAAACTACTAATAAAATGTAACATTGGTTTTGTGCTCCAGACACACAATTAGCAACCGGACGGTTTTTAGTTCAATTTTGTCTGCTCTCTATTCCGAACTGCATTGCAATCATTTCCCAAATGTAATTTGTGTGAAAATATTACGAAATCTGTTAACAGGATGTTAACACGGTCCAGAGACACGCTGAAGACAGACGCGCAGCAGAGAAAATACCAGACAGTGTCTGGGACGCATTCCAGATGAAACTGAACAAATGTAAATGCATCTGGCTGTTGAAACCACATATGTAAATTTTACTCCTCTCAACAATGCTAATAAATAAATGTGAGCGAGCGTGTTATAGGCTGCAGAATTAAAAGACTTTATACCCAAATGTCAAATCATTTACTCAAATCAATGAACAGCACTAATAAAGCCCCAGTCTTGCAGATCATTAACTAAAAAAAAAAGTTGGTTATTGTCTGGCTATCACCAGACCAAGCTCAATTCAAGATTGAAGATTGGTCTGGGGAGTCTGCTCTGTATTTTCTACTGCACAAGAGGCATGATCAACGAGCATAATTCAAATGACTCTGTACGCAATTGGATAGTCTTTCAACCAGTCAGACCACAAGAGACATGATCAACAGGCAACAACCCATCGCTTCTCTATCAGTCATCGTGTTAAACCCACCAATAGCATGCCAGAGGGATAAGCCAGTCTGTGATTGGTTCCCGCAAAATTGTAACAGAAGCACTAGAAATGAATTTACAGGTTTCCAGACTGAGTTGCAGGGCGAAATCAAATCGCCGGTAGATCAGGCTGGGTTTACCTAGTCTAATTTAGTTACCCTTTAATAGGAAAAGCTCTTCATAAATGACTATTCATTTTTATAATCAGAGCATTATTTATCTGGCACAAAAATGAGGATCTAATTTTGGTTGAAAATAAATTCAAAATAAATACAAATACAAAAAGCAATATTTAGCAAAAAAATACAGAAATTATTTGACCAGTGAATATTTTTTAATTAACCAATTCAGTGAATTTGAGTGCATTTGATTCTTTTCTCCGTAAGAAAAAGTAACTTGTTACCCAACAACCTACTGGAAAGTTACTGTAAATTATTAGCATTGCTACTTTTAGTTACTTACTCCCAAAAACCGAGCACCAGCAGTGGAAGCATCACGCAGAAAACTAAAATTCATGATTTTCTACCTACGTGGCTATAACAGTCATTACCAGAACTAAACTCCAAGAAAACTCAAGAGTTCTGATTTCAAAAGAGCCCAAGAGAGTGATGAATGGAAACAGGACAAAAATACAATATCTCTTCCCACAGTCACTCGCTGCCCTGGGTTCTACTAATCCAAGCAGATATGGGCACAAATGCTCTTAAATTGACATTCCACGTGTGCCAGTAAGCCCTCCAGAAAAGCACATGATTTCTTAGGCCTCTTCAAAGCTCTCAGTGCTGCCTATGGATATCCTGCAGTGGCAGACGTTGAAAAGCAAGATGATAGACGCTGCACCTGTGGGTTTCTTCCCACGTGGGTTGGGTACCTCGGGGAGATTATTTTTTGACTGTCACTCTTATTACCTGTCAGCTTAATTTTTTCATCCAATTTCACTGGCCCAATTTTCCACATCCACAGAAGTAAATATCAGCACACAAACAGAGAGAAAAGCCCGGAAGGTCCAATAATTGATAAAGAATTCTTGTTTGGCTTTTCAGTCAGACATGAATTTTTAAAACTGGCCTCTTAAAGGGTTATTATGAGTAATGATGGGCTGATGACCTCTGTTAAACTCGCCATTTGGCGTACAGAACGGAGAAATAAATAGGGATCGTATTGCATCTGGGAATTACTATGCCCTACTCTTTCAGGCCCTGTCGTCCCAGTAATATCAGGCCACTTTGATACCCTAGGGGGGGGAACATTGAAAAAATATAGAAATAAGAGAACAACTGATATATAAGATTAAGGGCTCAAAGTAATCCGTTCTCTCTCTCTTTCTCCCCTGCATGGAAAGTCTCACTTTTGAGGTATCGGATTTTCATCTGGGGTCTTCTCGTATGCAGTCGCCGATGACATCATGACACCGGCCCTTAGACGAGATGGGGATCTTATTTGTCCTCATAAAACTTTCAGGGCCTTATCTGGGCTTCCAACTAGAAAATTATGACCAAGACGTGATGGTCAGGAATGGAAAATTGAGTGCATCTGAAAAAAAAAAAAAAAAAAAAAAAAAGGTTATGAGATGAATTACACGTCTAGTAGTCATGCATTCGGAGTGCTCCTGGATAAAAAGGGTTGGAAAAGAAAGGCGAAGACAACCCTGAGAGCGATGTAGAGTACCTATTTTCATGCATAATTGATGCCTTATCAGTGTCTCCATCCCCAATGTATCACCCTTTCTGATAAGTCTGACAGCTTAGATGTGCCCATAGCCACACACCAGCTGCTCGGCCAGGCCTGAGATGGATCAAATGTTCGACATTGCACTCCGATTACCACACTGGTACTGTCAGCGTGTGTGTATGTGGGACACACTGTTGAAGCCAATGCTTGACTTGGTTCAGCTGTGAATTGCATTTGTCTGGACAACTTCAGATGCAATGAAGCAGAATTAGATGAGGTCTCCTGACTTGATTCACTTTGATAAGCAAACCCTGATTTTGCTCCTTCCACATGCATGAAAGACACAAAGTCATTTCACAGTTGTTTCACGAAACGTCGACTGTAGAGAAATGAAGCAGTAATGAGGAATGTTCAGATATGCCTGTGCCTTTGTCTGCTTTGAATTAGGAAATAACAGCATGCCAGGTATCTACGGTTTCAGGTATCTAGTTAATTGCCATGTGTGATCAGTCTCTCTGTTGGTTGTGCCCGACTTATCTGAAATAACACAAACTTCAATTGCCCTCGCTGTGTCGGTTAAAATCGTCTTAATGTCAGAATGTTAAATTAAGCAGTTAGAACATAAAACGGAGCATTTTGATAACATTTTATTGATGATTATTAGTGTTTTAATTGTTATTAGAAGAAAAAGTATTTTATTGCCTTTTATTTAAATATTATATAAAATTATATTTATGGCCCAAGCCCTGAAAGGGTGAAGGCCCTATTGTTCTAAGGATATGGTTTGTATGGTATAAAAACCATTAAGCCTATGGAATGTCCCACACTTCAAAAAAACAAACATGTGTGCGTGCGTGCGTGCAGCTGCTGTATTCTGAATGTCATTCTGAACTCATTCATTTATACAGCACTGCAATATAGTTTTATATAATTAGTTTAATAATTATGTTAATAAAAATATAAAAAGACCTTTAGATAAATACTGGACTTAAGGACTTAAAAAAATGTAAGCTGCAAAATATAACTGCACTCATTTCAAAGGGACCTATGACATGAAATTCATCTAAATTTAAACGATCTCATCAATGCTGTTGTGGTTAACGATTATATTTGCTGCAGTAAATGTGGCATATTCAGATTACTTTAATACAGTTATTTTACATTTAACGGATTTAAAATCATTTTGCAGCAATGGATAACTCCACATTTGAAGTTAAACTATGACACTACATCACTGTTCAGACAGGACTCATTTTCTAAATGACATTTGAGTTACAATTCTTATCACATGACATCTGTGATTTCATGTACTCATTCAGTATTTTTATTTATTTATTTATTTAACAGTGTGTGTGTGTGTTTTCTATACATGGGCTTTACAGAAGGTCATGTGCTGTGTTTGCAAAGATCATGTATGATGCATTTGTCTTTAATTTTTTACTGATATAATTGAAATTGATTTAAAAAAGTAAATTTCACATGATTTTATAAAAGTGGCTGTTCATAATAAACTTCCATAAAATTTAGACACGCAGCTTACTCTTACCTGACACTGATATTAAAATCATCTTTGCGGTTTCTGTGATTTGGCTCCATTTATACATTTTTTAATTAACTTTTTTTATTGGATACCACCCATATTTAAATGATTAATTTTGGTGCACAAGATTGGTGAACAAACAGTAGTTAAGGTAGGTCAAAAACACATGAAGAGAAACGTTAGGATAATACAACATCAGCATTCAGATGGTATTCTGCACTCATTTGAAATTGACATCATCTGACATGAAATGAATTAATAAAATGTAATTAATCTCATAGATGTGGCTGTTGTGGTTTGTGGTCATAGCAGCACCAACTCCTGCAGTTAATGTGTTGAATTCAAATGACTTTGACATAGTCCTTTTATGTTTTCCCATTTTAAATGCCTATTGGCTGCCATGCACAGTTAAGCTGATGCCACCAGGGTGGCAGTGCCACCGGCTTGGGCCCGTCATCGCTGCTTGCAGCTTTAATACGTTATGTGACCCTGGACCACAAAACCAGTCATAAGTCGCACAGGTATATATTTGTGGCAATAGCCACAATTATCGATTTCTTTCATGCCAAAAATCATTGAAGATCATGTTCAACGAAGACATTCTGTAAATTTCCTACCATACACACATATATATATATATATATATATATATATATATATATATATATATATATATATATATATATATATATTCGTAGTAAATATGCATTGCTAAGGACTTTACTTGAACATCTTTAAAGGTGATTTTCTCAATATTTTGATTTCAAATTTCTATCCTAACAAACCATACATCAATGGAAGCGTATTTATTCTTGCAGTATTTCAGATAATGTATAAATCTCAATTTCACAATCTCATTATGACTGGTTTTGTGGTCCAGGGTCACATATTATATAATATTATTATAGCAACTCTTTTGCAACTCACATCAAACCATTAGACATGGAATGTAATAATTTACAGATAATTAATAGTTATTTATTAGTTACTAGTAGGCAATTAATATTAATGCTTTCTATTTAAATGTATTATTAAAATTATCATCATCATCATCATCATCCCAAACCATCTGTAGACATGAATTCATTCATTAGAGGATTTTCACCTGACAAGTAATAATATATATTTTTAAACTCATGACAAATGTTCCTTTTAAGCTGACAGCGCAGTCTAATGGGATCCATTAGGTTTTTCTCCTTAAAGTATTATAATAGTATTCAGAAACTTTACATAACAGGTGGCTAGCCTTGACTTTTAAATGTTTTTTTTTTTTTTTTTTTATGGATTAAACTCCATTGAACTTGCCCTTATGTAATCAAAGCCAAATATGTCAAAAGCTGTTAACTCAGACTTAAAACGGGCACGATGTTGGCTACACGTCTGATGGGAAAATGAATGAAAACAATTACAGCAGAAATTTGAGGTCAGTAAAAGGGTTAGACCGAGTGACAGCTACACCGTCGTCCACAGTTTGTGCACTACAAGGGGGGTGAAAAGAAAAAGAAATAAAACACTAGAAACATGGGAAAATTCAACTTTTTACAAGCAAAAAATATCAGATCAGACAATACACTCCAATCCCTGAATTTCTTAAAAAATGTGGGGGGTTATTCTATTGAAAGACTGTTGCATAAGTGAGGTCGTATTTATTTTCACAGAATTTCAAGCAAGTTCCTCTCAAGAAACCGCTTTGAGTGGAGTGTTATACTCAGGAGATGCCCCTACTTTGATTTCTAGAGACAGACTGAAAGCGTGAAAGAGGTTTTCTGCTTTGCTCTTGTCTAAGAATGTAGCGTGGGTGTCCTCCCAGCATGCATTAATGATTTTCATGTAACCTCAAAGTCATCCTTTACCTTGAGTATATTGTGCTAATAAGCTAACAATATATACCTTTTAAGAAAGCATCATTCTTCCATGTTGGCCATATCATCTTAGGTAGAATTACTCCATCTAAAAGCAAGTGATAATGTTTAAAAGCCCATTAATGATGATCTGTTATCATAATAGTCAAGGTGCTGCAAAAACCTAGGTGTAGCGTGTAACGGGTCTGACGTGTCACACTTGTATGATATTCAATATGTGCCGATGGATCAGAAGGAAGATGCGACTACTGAGAGAGGAAAGAAGCACAGCAGGTAGGTGAGAAATCAACACAGAGGCCTGTTCGTGATTTAGTTGAGGGTTTGTATTAGAACATGTTCTCTGTCTTTTTTGTTCTTTGCCTGAAGCATGCAAATGCAAGCAGTTATTTCAACAAGTCACAATAAAATGACAACATTTGTAAAATCACTATCATTGGAATTTTCAGGTATTTGGATTCAGCAGTAAGAACAGTTCAACTCAGTTGGTAATCAACTTTCTTACACGTCGCACCATAAAATAATAAAACATTTGGAAAAAATTCAACACTGTGCTAATTTGTTTGTGACCCAACAATAATGAAGAAAACTAAAGAAAATATTCTCAAACAAAATATTGTACTCAATAACTTGAATGTGTGTTCAAACACTTAATTTGTCTCAATGTACAGAAAGTGGCTCTGAATTTCAATTTCAAACAAATCACTTTTCTCTCAAACTCAGTCTTTTCAGACAGGTGAATCAAATACTCAAGATTCAGTGAATCGGTTCAGTTAATCTGAGTCCATGAATCAAGTGATTCAGATCGAAGAAATGTTGGCCGTTTCTCAATATGCGTTCTTGTCTGTACTTGTGTGTGTCAGTCACTGCTTAAGTACTGTTCCAATTCAAAGTTCACATCAAGTACAGTTCAAATCCCCGGATGTAAGGCTGCGTAAGGCGTAAGATGTTACGTAAGGCTGCTATTTATTGACTATAGCTCAGCCTTTAACACCATAGTTCCCACCAAGCTAACCTCCAAACTCCTGGATCTCGGCCTGAATCCTTCTCTCTGCCACTGGATTGAGGACTTCCTCACTGGCAGGCCTCAGGTGGTGAGAATAGGCCAGTCCACCTCCTCCTCCATCACCCTGAGTGTGGGAGCTCCACAGGGCTGTGTCCTGAGTCCCCTGCTCTACTCTCTCTACACGCATGACTGTTTGTCCACACACAGCTCCACCTCTATCATCAAATTTGCTGATGATACTGTTGTCCTGGGCCTCATTTCCAACAACAATGAGACGGCATACTTGGACGAGGTGGAGCATCTAACATCATGGTGCCAGGACAACTGTCTCTCTCTGAATGTTGGCAAGACCAAAGAAATGATTGTGGACTTCAGGAAGAGACAGCAACGGACATACTCCCCCCCTCATGATCAGCGGGTCACCAGTAGAGAGAGTGAGCAGCTTCAAGTACCTGGGTGTAAACATCTCCGAAGACCTGACCTGGACTGCTCACATTCAGACACAGGTGAAAAAAGCCAGGCAAAGACTGTACCACCTGCGCCAGCTGAGGAAATTCAGGGTTTCACCAGCTATCCTGAAAACGTTCTATTTAGGGGCGATAGAAAGTGTATTAACTCAGTGCATCACAGCGTGGTATGGGAACAGCACCAGTCATGACCGCAAAGCCCTGCAAAGAGTCGATGCGCTTATCCGAGCGTATCTCAGGGTCAGCTCTCCGTCTCTGCAGGACGTCTACACCAAACGCTGCAAAGGCAGAGCTACCAAGATCATCAAGGACTCTAATCACCCTGCAAACCCTCATTTCACGCTGCTGCCATCTGGTAAGCGCTCCAAGCCTGATGGCCAAAACCGAGAGACTCAGGAGGAGCTTCTTCCCCAGGCCATCAGACTCCTGAACTTAACATCACGTGACTTCACTTCAGGATAAACATCGATACACTGTCATTGCACTGCACTTTCTGTTCTCGTTGTTACTGTGTAACAACCTGTTATAAACCTGTTTGCACATTATACTCTTTATACATTTGTTAACCACATATTTACAAGTCTACAGTTTACTCACTGCACAGTCTACTTCAATTATTTTATTCCACTTTATTCTTATTTTTTTTTTTTCTCTTGACTTGATTATTTATAATTCTACAGATATATAGATATATATATATATATATATATATATATATATATATATATATATATATAGATAGTACTTTTTTATCCTATTTCTATATAATTTCCTCCTTGTGTTTTTAACCGTGAATTTGCACTGTCCATGGAGCGGACCTGTTTACATTTCACTGCCGGTTGTATATTCTGTATATAACTGTGTATGTGACAAATAAAACTCTTGAATCTTGAATCTTGAATGTGTCCTTGATCCGCCTTTTTTATCGAGGATGCATCGAGAGGTGACTTGTGTGGACTTCAGACAGAC
This sequence comes from Paracanthobrama guichenoti, assembly GCA_018749465.1. Taxonomy (NCBI): domain Eukaryota; kingdom Metazoa; phylum Chordata; class Actinopteri; order Cypriniformes; family Gobionidae; genus Paracanthobrama; species Paracanthobrama guichenoti. The sequence continues at coordinate 9,838,097 of CM031967.1, forward strand.
CAGTATCCCAGAATGCATCTCGCACTAACCAGCAAGCAACATCGGATGAGAAACCCAGCTTAATTTAAAAATACTACTGTTATTGTGTCATGAAATGTATTTTTAAGACTTTTCAGGTGAGAATGCAGTTGTTTAAAGCTCAAATCTGTGGTTTATTTATAAAGAGAGCACCTATTTGAATATTTTATCTGCTGTTTTCGGAGTTGTGAGATCCAGTCGATCAGCGGGCGCTCAGCGCTCGTTAACCCCGCCGAGAGCAGCCTTGACTTGGCCAGTCCTTCTGATGTTTGCTGCTGGCTCTGATGTCTCTGTAGTGGTTAAACATGAGATATGACTCATCTTGTGTAGATCTAACGGGCAGTCTTTGGTCTCGTGAATCTGTAATTTTGTTCCCTGCCAAATCGTTTTGGCTGAGGGCAAAGTAAAGTTTCATAACTTTATTTTTTTTTACCATCAGTGTTTCCCACACAGACTAATTTGTGGCGGTGCGCCACAAAATCAACACCGGCCGCCACATATTGTGTTTCGTTATTCTTTATTTTTTAATTTTTATACAATTTAAAACATGCAGCATATTCATTCAGCTGTATTTCCTTTCCCTGCTCTCCCTCCATCTCTCTGTCACTTACGCATCTCTCTCACACACACACACTCACTCCATTCGACCTCAGGGTTGCCAACTCTCACGCATTTGATTTGAGACACACGCTTTCAGGCTCTGTCTCACGCTCTCACTCTGCCCAAGTAAATCTCACGGCAAATTGCCAAACCTGCTTTTGACATGAAACAAAGTCTAAGCTTTTACATTTTTTTATATGAAATTCAAACAATAAATACCATTTTGACGCACTTAATGCAGTATAACAGTTAAAGCCAGAGAAAACAGAGTTGCGACATGCGTTCATTTCCCGGTAGCGTGCACGGTCACATGGATCATGGTGCTCTCAATAGTTCTAAACAAACCAGCGCTGTCAAGCCAACAGCTTCACTATACAGGTATTTGCAGCGATTTTTGGTAAACAGTACAGCACAGTGTGCATTGATTATTAAGTCAAACTTATTTACAGTATCATTTTATTATGGAGAGTGATGGAGATAATGTTTTTCTTGCATTTAGCTCTCAGGTATTCTTTACTAATTGGTCACACTCACACTCATTGGTGGTCAAATACACCTCAACTATTTTTCAATTAAATAAATGTTCTATATTTTAGTTTAATAATATTTATTGAACATTTTGAGGAGCTCTTTTGGTACTAAATACTATTTGCAGTAATTATGGTCCATTAATGACTAATGTTCTAATATTTATATTATAATTAATGTAGTAATTAAGGTTAAAATAGAGAATTCCAATGCAAAAAGGCAAATTAGAGTAATTTTGTGGCTGGAAAAATAATTTTCATTTGTAATGCCCACAAGGTGTCTGTATGGCTCTTTAATAAATATATGCATCTAGTCTAGTTGCTCAAAAAAGAATTGCAGATCATAACTGCTTACTTATTTTTAGGTTTTGCATTTGAATACATATTTAGACATGATCAAACACTAGATGTGTTTAAATGTGAAATTTTAAAACGTTAACGTGCATCCCAATATTTTTAAAGATACTTACGTATGTACACACAAGTGAATATTAATGAATGTGAGCAGATATAATTTAACCCAAGAAAAGTTTAAAATAGTGCTAAAAAGCCAAGGCAAACTTATTTTTCCTTATATGTACAGTAGGCTATATACATATGAATTGATACTGAATCAAGACCGAAATCGATATTTGTGGCAATCAAACTAGAACGATTCAGTGTGTTTTTCGTTGAAGATTCAGATGGGGAAAAAAATGGAGGACAAAAAACATGCAGATCGCAATGAGTCCAGGTCCTAGTTGTTCAAAAGCAACAAAATGAATCCTCCTCCCAGTTGTGATGAGCTCTAAAGCACAGTTCAACAGGCAGATCAGATCAGTGGGTGGCTCGCCATGTATACAGGTGCTGGTCATATAATTAGAATATCATATTTATTTCACCAATTCCATTCAAAAAGTGAAACTTGTATTTTATATTCATTCATTACACACAGACTGATATATTTCAAATGTTTATTTCTTTTAATTTTGATGATTATAACTGACAACTAAGGAAAAATCCCAAATTCAGTATCTCAGAAAATTAGAATATTACTTAAGACCAATACAAAGAAAGGATTTTTAGAAATCTTGGCCAACTGAAAAGTATGAACATGAAAAGTATGAGCATGTACAGCACTCAATACTTAGCTGGGGCTCCTTTAGCCTGAATTACTGCAGCAATGCGGCGTGGCACTCAGTCTGTGGCACTGCTCAGGTGTTATGAGAGCCCAGGTTGCTCTGATAGTGGCTTTCAGCTCTTCTGCATTGTTGGGTCTGGCATATTGCATCTTTCTCTTCACAATACTCCATAGATTTTCTATGGGCTTAAGGTCAGGCGAGTGTTTGCTGGCCAATTAAGAGCAGGGATACCATGGTCCTTAAACCAGGTACTGGTTGCTTTGGCACCGTGTGCAGGTGCCAAGTCCTGTTGGAAAATGAAATCTGCATCTCCATAAAATTGGTCAGCAGCAGGAAGAATGAAGTGCTCTAAAACTTCCAGCAGATGACATGGCACCCCAAACCATCACTGACTGTGAAAACTTTACACTGGACCTCAAGCAACGTGGATTGTGTGCCTCTCCTCTCTTCCTCCAGACTCTGGGACCCTGATTTGAAGGAAATGCAAAATGTACTTTCATCAGAGAACATAACTTTGGAGCACTCAGCAGCAGTCCAGTCCTTTTTGTCTTTAGCCCAGACGAGACGCTTCTGACGGCGTCTGTTGTTCAAGAGTGGCTTGACACAATGAATGTGACAGCTGAAACCCATGGCTTGCATACGTCTGTGCGTAGTGGTTCTTGAAGCACTGACTCCAGCTGCAGTCCACTCTTTGTGACTCTCCCCCACATTTTTGAATGGGTTTTGTTTCACAATCCTCTCCAGGGTGCAGTTATCCCTATTGCTTGTACACTTTTTTCTACCACATCTTTTCATTCCCTTGTCCTCTCTATTAATGTGCTTGGACACAGAGCTCTGTGAACAGCCAGCCTCTTTTGCAATGATCTTTTGTGTCTTGCCCTCCTTGTGCAAGGTGTCAATGGTTGTCTTTTGGACAGCTGTCAGGTCAGCAGTCTTCCCCATGATTGTGTAGCCTACAGAACTAGACTGAGACCATTTAAACCATTAACCAAAACCATTAGACCATTCCTTTCTGTCCTTCAATCCGTGCAGACGTGTTTTTCTTTCTGCTCCCTGCTGGCTCTCGCGCTGTTTTGTTTTGTCTAGTGTTTCGTCTCTTCTCTTCTCTGACTGCTGCTTTGCTGGACTCCTGAAAATACTGAAATGGAATTGATTAACTGGTCAATCAGCGCGATCGACAAGATTTTCTCACTAAGGAAGGGTGCCCCGGGAGAACCCACCTGCCCGGACGGGACCTTTGCTGCAGGGTACGTGAGGGACGCATGGAACAACTGGCAAGTCCTGTGCCTGGAGGCTCTGTCCGTGGAGGATGCGGAAGATTTATACATGATTGGATTATTGATGGCGGGGTTCCTATTCTTTGGCTTTGGGATTGCCCTGACCTATCGGAAGATTGGTAAGACAGCTGCAAGCAAATTCACCCAGCCGCTGTCTGTGGAAATTAAAGAATGCTTGAGGGTTGTGTGTGACCGTCTGAAGGAATTAGATCAGAAAGTGATAGGAATTGAGGAACTGAACCAGAATAACGCAGTCCGACTGCGGATACGCAGGGTAGAGTGGGCTCTATCGGGGGTCAGATCGGTGAACTTTTATGGACTGTAACCGGTCTGGCCATGTGGCTGGACGTAATGTCTAGGGAAACTGCACAGACCGGACGCGAATGCTGAGGACCAGATCTGATTGATTGATTATGATCCGGACAAATTATCAAGATCATCAAATGGATTAAAAAATAATAAATTGTATTTGCCTGACCTAATCAACTAGCCCAACGAACCTCACTTGGTCCCTATCTCTCGGTTGGGAGGTCAGCCGGGCAGCTGTCTGCTATCTTCCCCTGTGCACTGCCTTATCTCCCTTCAAGGACAAACCATAGAACTGAACTCAAAAACATCTGAAGTTATGGCTAACATTCTCACACAACACAATCTCAGACTCACTCGCACCATACATACCCGACCTTATTCCCTCCCCGCCCCATCCGTCTGCCTGTCTGTTATCTATCTCCTCTCCCACTCCATACAAAAAATCCCACCACGTGACCACGTGTACTGTGTCATGTTTATGTTTATGTTTATGTTTTGTTGTGTTTGCTATGTAATGCTTGCTAAATTGCATTCTTGTATTTCTGGAGAGCGTAGGGCGGCGCCTGAATAATCGGCTGCGGCCCGGAGGCTTGCTCCAAACTTCATTTCGTTATACTGTACTTGTACATGTGTAATGACAAATAAACTTCAACTTCAACTTCAACTTCAACTAAAGGCCTTTGCAGGTGTTTTGAGTTCATTAGCTGATTAGAGTGTGGCACCAGGTGTCTTCAATATTCAACCTTTCCACAATATTCTAATTTTCTGAATTTGGGATTTTCCTTAGTTGTCAGTTATAATCATCAAAATTAAAAGAAATAAACATTTGAAATATATCAGTATGTGTGTAATGAATGAATATAATATACAAATTTAACTTTTTGAATGGATTAGTGAAATAAATCAACTTTTTGATGATATTCTAATTATATGACCAGCACCTGTATACACTTAATTCTCTCGTGTCCGGAACGGGACAGGAAAACTCTTGAAGATGATCTCGAGATCTCAAAAAAAAAAAACAAGTCTTGTAAAAACACAAGGCAGAAACAATCATCAATCTTCAATTCAAACTTCTCATAAACAAAATAACATACATGTACTTTAAAGAACACATTAACTCAACATTTCAACACTTATTGAACACATTGTCACATTTCATTAACTCGTTAAAGTTCGCATTTTCACATGTGATTAGCTTTAGCACACGTGCAAATTAGCTTTGGCTTGCACGCTGTGAACACAGCCTATGCAAACACCAATATCACACTCACTCATAGTTCGCTGGCGCATTTGCAACACTTTTCTTGCATATCAAATTAATATGTGAGATATGACTGACTCACCAAGGCAAGAATATAAATGAAAGAGGAGTTCATTCACGATGCTTTGATGCTCTGACTGCAACAACCTAATCCTCCGCCTCGTCCTCTTCTCACTTCGGCGACAGCTTCTCCAAGTTATCGCATCCACTCAGAAATTCAATCCTATCATTATATTTAACTTTTCTTTCTAAAATAATCGCTCCATGTTTCTAGAGCTCACTCACTCTCACCTGCTGCTCGCACTGACAGAGGCGCTGGCGAGAACTAGATGCGCTGCTGCTATTGGCCCATTCAAGTGTCTGTCACTGCAGCGCAATCGGTGATTGGGTGATTCTCCTGTTCTTCTAAAACACTTATTTTTCTCTCTCCCTTAGCTTTTGTTGTTGTTGTTGTTGTATTATTACTTTTAACTTGTATACTGGTGGCCAGGGTTACATCGGCTGTAATAATGTCTTTTTTACATACCTATAGTATAAAGATAAAAACCAGGAGTAGCACTTATGTGTTATCTACCGATATTTTAATTGCGTAAGTATAGCTATATCTTCTTTTTGCTCATATATTAAGTGGTATTGGCATTCTAATCATGGTACAGAAGTGCTGTGGACTTGCCACATAGTGCCCTCATTACTACATCCTTTATTGTACACATTTTTAATAGATTGTTGTACATTTGGAGCATTTAGAACACTAGATTAAAAGAAAATGAGAACTTTTGTAGAGCACTAACTATTGCATAAATGAGGTCTTATTTCTTTTCATAGGATTTCAAGCAAGTTCTTCTCAAGAAACCACTTTGAGTCCAGTGTCAAAAACAGGAAAACAGGAAAAAGAATGAAAAAGGAAGTAAGGAAGGATTGATGGAAGAACACAAAGGAAGTAATGATGTAAAGAAAACAGGGAAAAATAATGAAAAATGAAGGAAGGAAGAACATTAATGAAGTAAAGGAAAACAGGAAAAAGAATGAAAAAGGAAGGAAGGAAAAACACCAATGAAGTAAAGAAAAAGATTGATAAGGTAAGGATGGAAAGATAGAAGAACACAAATTAAGTAAAGAAAAACAGGAAAAAATAATTAAAATTAAGAAAGGAAGGATGGATGGAAGAACACTAATGAAGTAAAGAAAACCACAAGAGAAAAGAATGAAAAATGAAGGAATGAAGAACACAAAGGAAGTAAAGAAAAGAGCAAGAAGGAAGAAGATGAAAAGGAAGAACACAAATTAAATAATGAAGTAATGAAAAGAAAGGAAGTAAGGAAGTAAAAACAGGAAGGAATAATGAAAAGGAGGAAAGGAAGGAAGATAAGAAAGGAAGGAATAGGGAAACAAGCAAGATGGAAAAAGGAAGAACACAAAAAGCAAGGAAAGAAAAATAGAAGAACAAGAAGAAAGAAAGAAATGAAGAATGACCACAAAGGAAACAAGGAAGAAAAAGAACGTAAGGGGGGAGAACACGAAGGAGGGATGGCTGAATTAACAAAGGAGGGAAGAAAGAAATAACAAAGGAAAGAAGAACACAAAGAAAAGAAAAAAGTATGATGAAAGGAATAGAGAAACGTGAATGGTCACTTTGAGAAAGTAGTTAATTAGAGAAATCCGTTATTGTATGAATGTAAAAATTGACAAATAAATGAAACCTGATCTGAATATGAAGCAAGCAAATTAACAGAAGATCAATCAGTTTTATTTTTTTCATAATTTAAAGTCATTTATCATACATGACTGATGTGAAAGCTCTGCCCAGTAATCTTCTCTGAGACCCTGCAGCTGAGGAACAGGCAGGTTTACATTCATTCCATGTTCTAGGCTCAAATCCTCAGTAAAAATCTCATGAAACATTTCTCATGTGTGAGTGTGTTGAGCTGAGGATTTGTTGAAGCAAGCAAGATGTTCAGGTCCCCCCCACAAAAGACCTCTTGTCTTGAGTTGCTATTCACAGTTTTCCTCTTCCATGAACTGTCCTAGAAATATTTTTCCGCAACACATGCATTTTGAGCGTTACTATTTTTAGTATTAATAATACATTGCATTTCCCCCAAATATTGTAAGTTCTTCTAGTGCCTGGTATTGAAATGGACTTCGGGGCAGCATAAAGTTAAATTAACATTAGGAAAGTTCATGGAAATGGGAGTCTTGGGAGAACAGCGTGGAAGTATTGCTGAGAGTCTTAATTAAAGATGGGTGTACTCAGGTGTGAGGCATCAACAGCTCAAGGAGAGTAAACAGCGAGCTAATGCAGGCAAGGATTAAGAAGATCCGTTTCTTTATGGGAAAATGTCAGATATTTGCTATTTGGACCATCAGCGGCTGCAAACCACTCTCACATCGTAGTTTTGTTTCTGCTTGAAGGTGTATCGTATTGCTGGAGGCTAGCCAAACATACGAGGGATGAGTCCTCCGCACCTGTTCGCTCCTGCTAAAACATACAAACAGAATTAGAGTAATATGAATCTACGTTGTACTTAGTGCAAATGTCTCTAACAGAAGATCAATAAAGATTAACAATGTAGAGAGGTTGAAACAGCAAGTGTCCTCTCGGGAATAAAACGCAGCCGTGTTCTCTTTGCCAATGGACATGAGTTTAACAAGCTGGCGCCATCATTCCTTTGAGTTGTCGATACTCCACCTAGGCTGACCTCTTATGAGTTTTCCTTACATCATCCCGCTCACTCGCCTGGTTCACCGTCCATTCCGGCAAGCAATGAAACCGGACACAGCAACAAGGACTCCTCGAAAAATTACTACCGAGGAACCTCTCCAACCATCTCAACTAATAGGGCTGGAGGAGAATATAGGGCTCTGCTGTCTGATGAGGTCATATCTGAGTGAGGACGACACGCACTTGTGACATATCAAGAGACATCCAGATCAAAAGCAGGGATCCGGGATGAGAGGTCAGCTCTGAAGCCACCAGTCTTCAATCTCCAGGGTTGTTTCAGGCAAGCTGCTGGTTTGGCAAAAGTGTATATAGCATATAGATGTTGTGGGACCTCAAGAATAGTAATTTCCCATTCTTTTTGTCCCTGTATAGGACGCTGTCTTGCAGACGTGCTGTGCATGGACAAGTGAGCAAGCTTAACCAGCCTTGCAGATGAGAAATGAAAAGCAAACATATTTTTGGGAGTAGGTGTTTATCATTGTATGCACATTTTAATCACATTTCAAATCTGCTATCGACCATGTTTTCCTGCTACATTATGTGGCTGAGCTTTGAGTTTACTCTCACTATCTATATTTCATCAGATCCCTCTCCTGCCCTTCTGGGCCATAAAGTGGAGTTTATATATTACCCATGATGCACCTCACTAGAACCCTGTTATTAGATTTATGCCGTTTGAAGTGGCCTCCGGGAATGTAAATTAATAGAGTGAAAGGTGGTTTGCGTCTTATATCATACTTTTTCTTCAAGACCTCCTTGACATTTAAAGATTGCACTTGCATTCCTGAGATGCCATCCTTTTCCTCCATGAAATGTATTGTAGCTAAACACATCATTCTTAATCATCATCTAAAAATGTCCATTTCAAGGTGTAAGCTAGCAAACTAGCTTTTTTGAATACCTAGACAACATGGAATATCCCATTGTTCTATTATCCCAGAGTCAGCTATAAGTAAGTAATTTGTGAGTAAATTCCCTCCAAATGTGTAAATATTGTGACTCTGTGGCACAATCTAATCATTACTTTATGTTTGAGTATCCCGACCAGCAACAAGCAACACTGGCTCATCCAATAGCATGATTTGGGGGTGTGGCTATCTGTTTGTCCCAACCAATGGTAATCAAGGTGAGTAAAGCCTGTTTATATATATATAATTTTTGCAGTTCTGTTTGGTGACATTAACACACATAACAGAATATTCTAAATATTTACTCAAGAATATATTTATCTTTTGTTACAGTTACAATATCTAAAACTCATTAAAGCAAAACATGTAATTTAAATGTTATGTCTGTAAGACGACTTGCTTGAGCTACTTTTCCTTTTATTGTTCTCATAAACCTCTTTCATTTTATCTCTATCTTATAGCAAACACATTACTTTAATTAAACATTAGATTATTAGTCTAATTAAGTATCCACCCACCCACCCACCCAAAAAAAAAAATTTTTTTACTTTACTCACCCTCAAGTTGTTCTAAACCTGTATACATTTTTGTTCTCCTCTCCTTGTCATTTCTGACTTATTACAAAAAACTAACAATGTCTAAAAGCTGCTATATGACTGAGTGTACAGAAAACAAGCTAAAAACCCAGAACCAAAAACCTATATGTTTTTATAAGCTGTTGACCCAAAAACGAGCGTTTAATGATACAAAAGTACATACAGGCAATTGAGACAGAGCGCGACATGTTATATTACACTGAGAACTACGCCCAATGGAGGGGAAAGTAATCAGTGACAGAAGATATAATACATAAAACTGACATTTGGATATTTGACAAAATTTTCACTGCACACGTAGGCATACTGAGTGTCAGGATCCCAAAATGTACCCATTCTTCCTGTTGAAGCTTCACGTCTTATTGCCTGTATTCACTTTGGTCAATTTTTTGTTGTTTTTTTTTTGCAGTGAAGGAACTCTGTAAATTTATATGTAAACCAACGCACTACCTCAGTGTGGCATTATGTAATTTGTGAAGTGTTTCCACCTTAGGTGGTAGAAATCCATAGTTTAGGTTTGACTGCACCATCGTTAACAGCGAAAAGTGCTTTGTTTTCCCATTGATACCGTGTGCCATGAGCCCTTGGGGGACGTGCTGAAAAGGGACTGCTTTATAGTGTATGAGAAATGCTAGCCTCCCTAAGCGTATACCGGGGGGGCATAACCAGATGCATTATTGTGCTGCTGTATTATTTTCCTGATATAAAAGCGAGGAGGGCCCATATTGATCATGGCACTCAGACGAGCCTGCTGTCTCCCCCTGGGGAACTCCAGCGTCTCTCTTTCCCGTCGCTTCTGATAAGGGGAAGATGCTCTCACTTGTGAAACACAAGAAAGCCTAGCAACACAACAGCACTGAGTAAGTGGTCACAGTTATACGTCCCATTTAGGTGTTGGACGCAATCCTGGCATGACAACAATAAATGGAAAAGAAGATGAGCCGCCTGGAGATGAAACCAGAGCCTGCATTACTGGTGAGACCACCGTTTGATCAATACACTACGATAATGCCATTGTATCCCTCATTAGTGAAACTAAGTGACCACTTGATTGAGTCAAACATAATTATGAGGTTCTGTGTTGCATCTTTAATTAATATTTACTTGTTGTATGGGAAAATCAATACAGCAGTAAGTCATGGAGCTTATAAGTTTGAAATGTACACCAAACAAGCCCTGGTTACATAGTTCTGCACAGAGAATCCCGTTATTGAGCTAATCCACTGAAATCTTATTCTTAATTCAGGAATTTGTCCCCCATAGATAAACGATACATTTGTAGTTTTAGTCAACAACCTACCCATGTTTCATTCTCAGCCAATTGAGAAAGCCAATAGATTTCATGGGGTTCGGCATGCTGTTTATAACAAAAAAGCATAATGCTAGATTTAGCAGCACAAGGACCTAAATCAATCCAAATCGCAGTGCAACTTAAGCACCACAGTAGCCTCCATTCAATTAAAGTCCATTCTCCATGCTAGATTAATGCTAAGAAATGGCAATGAGCTAAAATCACACAGAAAAGAAAATGTGTCAATACTATTATCCTCATACAGACATGGAACTTTGGTTTTCATTATAGCTTGAATCAGGGCTGCCGTTATAACCCGTAGATTTTTTTTATGTACCCAAAGGAGATTGCAAACTACACGCCCAAGAGGAATATCCAACAGTCCTGACACATTTCTAGCAGCCTGGTCTCATAGTGTTGGCAGATGTGTGAACGTCATGATGTGCCTGATCTCCGGCAGCACCTGGTACTCCCATGGATAAATGCGGTGCATTAAAAGGTACATTAAAGGAGTGGAGAAAATAGCTCACTTTCTGAAATGTTAATGGAACCTCAGGTTATGCGTTTTTAATAAATCATAAAGCAGCCGTGGTTTCGGCAAGAAGCGAGTGCTAGGAATTGCCCTGGCCACCTTAATATATAATTTAATTCTTGAAAAATAGCCTCTTTACTTACCGAAACAGCTGTCAGTGAACTGTTAATTGAATGCTTTGATGCTGGCATTTCATAAATGAGGCGGGATGGAAGGGAGGAAAAAACATTTACAGACTTTTATTTTATCTAGGCTATGAGAAATATGTGTCATGAACAGCCTTTTTCTTATTAGGGAAACCTCAAAATTCAAGTCTTTCAGAACCCATATTAAAGGAATATTTCAGGAATAGTCATTACTGTATTTACAAACCATCATGTTGTGTGACTTGTATGACACTAATTCTTCTGTGAAACACTGTAGATGTACACTGTCAGTGTTCATCAATGTTGTCATCTTGTTTTGAAGTTATTTTCTGTGCCCATTGTCCCTATGTTCTCTTCCTGTCTTCCAGTGTGGCAGCCATGGCGGCTGGGGACTCTGATGGAAAGATTGATGGGTCGTGCAGAGGCATGACTGAATTGAACTACTCAGAGGGAGTCCTGGAGGAGGAACACAGCACTCCCGCAGTATCCGCCGCCTCAGAGTGCCCAGCCATCATGGCCGCCATGCCAGAGTCCCCAGCCTTCATGGCCGCCACATCTGACGCAACAAAGGCTGTTTCAAGGCGTTCAAGACTGGCGTCCAGTGTGGCGGACCCACCACTGATGTCTATGCGGGTGGCCAGCATCCTGGTGGTCCCAGCACATCTAAGTTTGGTGGTCTCAGCACTTCCAAGTCCAGTGGTCCCAGAGGTCGTACCGGCAACGGCTGCACTTACTGTAATGGCAGTCACCATCTTATGTGTTTTGGCCGCACACTTGTCTGTAGCTCTTCCTGAGGCTTCCATGAAACTCCTAGCTATTCTGTTACAGCCAAGAAGGCATCTGTGAACTCCCTGGTTGCCCTGACATGACCAGAGAGGTGTGTTTACTCCGCCATGGTAGTCTCCAGCTCCATCTGCTCTGCTTGGGGGTCTTCAGTCCTGTCTACTTTGCTGTGGTGGTCTTCTGCTCCGCCTTGGGGATCTTCATTCATGTCTACTCTGCTGTGGTGGTCTTCTGCTCCACCTTCGGGATCTTCAGTTCTCTATACTCTACTGTGGTCTTTGGCTCCGCCGTGGGGATCTTTAGTTCCTTCTACTCTGCTGTCGTGGTCTTCTGCTCCGCTGTGGGGATCTTCAGTTCCTTCTACTCTGCTGTGGTGGTCTTCTGCTCCGCTTGGGGATCTTCAGTCCCGTCTACTCTGCTGTGGTGGTCTTCTGCTCTGCCGTGGGGATCTTCAGTCCTGTCTACTCTGCTGTGGTGGTCTTCTGCTCCGCCGTGGGAATATTCAGTCCCGTCTACTCTGTTGTGGTGGTCTTCTGCTCCACCATGGGGATCTTCAGTTCTTTATACTCTACTGTGGTCTTCGGCTCCACCGTGGGGATCTTCAGTTCCTTCTACTCTGCTGTGGTGGTCTTCTGCTCCGCCGTGGGTATCTTCAGTCCCGTCTACTCTGCTGTGGTGGTCTTCTGCTACGCTGTGGAAATATTCAGTCCCGTCTACTCTGCTGTGGTGCTCTTCAGTTCCTTCTACTCTGCTGTGGTGGTCTTCTGTTCTGCTGTGGCACTCTTCAGTTCCTTCTACTCTGCTGTGGTGGTCTTCTGCTCTGCCGTGGGGATCTTCAGTCCCATCTACTCTGCTGTGGCGCTCTTCAGTTTCTTCTACTCTGCTGTGGTGGTCTTCTGTTCTGCTGTGGCACTCTTCGGTTCCTTCTACTCTGCTGTGGTGGTCTTCTGCTCTGCCGTGGGGATCTTCAGTCCCATCTACTCTGCTGTGGTGGTCTTCTGTTCCGCCGTGGGTATCTTCAGTTCCTTCTACTCTGCTGTGGTGGTCTTCTGCTCTGCCGTGGGGATCTTCAGTCCCGTCTACTCTGCTGTGGTGGTCTTCTGCTCTGCCGTGGGGATCTTCAGTTCCTTCTACTCTACTGTGGTCTTTGGCTCCGCCATGGGTATTTTCAGTCCCGTCTACTCTGCTGTGGTGGTCTTCTGCTCTGCCGTGGGGATCTTCAGTTCCTTCTACTCTGCTGTGGTGGTCTTCTGCTCCGCCATGGGGATCTTCAGTTCCTTCTACTCTGCTATGGCAGTCTTCTGCTCCGCCGTGGGGATCTTCAGTTCCTTCTACTCTGCTGTGGTGGTCTTCTGCTCCGCCATGGGTATCTTCAGTCTCGTCTACTCTGCTGTGGTGGTCTTCTGTTCAACCGTGGGGATCTTCAGTCCCGTCTACTCTGCTGTATAACTCTTTTCCATGCAATTACAATGATTTTGGACTAATAGTATATAATTAACTAGTTCATGAAAGTAACAATGTCAGAATCATGAACGTATATATATATATTTTTTTTGTTTTGAGTTAAATCTTTCCTGTGAATTGGTTGATCCAAACTGTAAGGTTTGTTTACAAATGGGACTGATCTGGTTCCTAATGAAGGACAAGATTAGCAAAATAAAAACTTGATTTGTCAAAAAATTAACTGATCCGGTTCTGGAGGGCAAGATTAGCAGTGAATTAATTAATAATTAATAAATTAAACCAAATTAATACAATTAGATACATTCACATAAAGTTATCGTATCACTTTAGGAGACCACTTATGATGCTTTTGCATTGGTTTTTTTTGTTTGGTTTTTTTTTGCAATGGCAAAAGGAAGGGTTAATAAAATAGAATGGGATGTTGGGTGAACTGTCCCTTTAAGAAACTGTGTTGTTTTTTTTGCCTGTTGTTTTTTAAATACAAAGTAAACATGTCTGGATTTCAACAAGGGGCAATGCAAATTACCCTCCTCAAGATTCACACACAGATTTTATGAACAAAAAACATAATATGCTGTGGTAATAGATATAATAATGCAATAATCATTGGGGGAATAATGCGTTAAATTAAACCATCATTGATGCTTTGCACGCCCCAACCCCCTTTGCTCGCACACAATACCTCAATTTTTATTGTGCAGTGTGTACCCGAGAGAAAGCTGCCTTTCACCCTCCTTTCCAACCTTCAAAGGCTTGTCAACTCACCCTGTCTGCATAATTCATTACCAGTCTGACTTGCATGGTGTTTGTAATGTCTGATCTGTAATTTGCACCGACGCAGGTCTGGTCTGATTCACAGTTGCCTGCCACTGCACTGGGAGTTCCATGGTGAGATGAATTACCCAAAGTCTTGTTGGGAATCAGAAGGAGTGGCTGTGAATGAAGAGTAAATTGAAAAACAACAACAAACCGAAGATAAATGCCATGCAAAAGTAAAATTTCTGATTAGCAACAATCTATAAAGGCCTTTAAGATGTTAAAGCTTAATTTATTTATCACTGGTGCGACCAAACAGAATTGCAATGTAGGCTATTAACTTTTTTGGCCTGACTTTCTGTACATACAAATGAAGCTTAGTAAAGATGCTCCATTAATGTTCCCTCTTCCACCACAGACTGCATTCAAGAGGTGAAAGTGAGGAACGGGGTCTTTACGGATTTAGACTGGCAGGTCGACTTTACCTTATCTTCAGTCTGGTGTGCTGGTGTGCAGTATGAGAGATGTGTCATGTTCATTCCTCAAGATGATCTCACACTGTCTTAATTAAAGACGAAGGGCTCTGCAGCCTGCATGTAAATTAGAGATCTATTAAACGGCTGTCTCTCACTTTATGTTGGGTCAGAAAGATGGCAGAAGATCCTCAAAAAAAAAAAGTACAGCTATCAATCATGCCGTAACGCTTTGGACCTGAGGAACGCAGGCAGAGGTGGAGATAAGAAGGGTCACCGCATTAATGAGGAACCAATCAAGATTTAACAGGTACCATATTTTGGATGATTCATTTATGTTTTAAAACTGTTTCTGAATATATATTTTTTAACATTATGTTCCTTTCACAACATACAGGAGTTCAGCTACAGTGAATCTGCCACAGCACTCTGGCTGCATTGACCCCTGGGAAGAGAATATGGCTGCCCTTGTGCTGATGCTGTGCTGGATCATGGTAGATACTTTATTGTCCTAGTTTCATTATTCTGTATTTGGATCCACTGTAAATACATTTCAACTTCTAGGTACAATTAGCAACACTCATTCATAATAATATTTGCATCTTTGAGCTATAATTATCACTCTAGTTTTCCTAGCCTTGTTCGGGAAGCAGACACACTCTAGACTAAAAACACATCTCTTTAACCTGGTATTCACATAACACATTATCAATTTCTATTATTCAAATCAGTTAAATGATTGTTAGGCTGTAAGAAGAATGGCATCTATGCTAATATTAATCTGTCTCATCCTTATCTGTAGTCATCCAGGTTACTGTAGTCAGCCGGATCTGGTCCATATCCAGATCAGATGGTGGACCTGCACACTGTAAACCCGAATAAGTTGGCAAAATTCAAAAAGATTGTGGCAATCGGTTACATCCCTTTTTTAAGTTGAGAAATTTACAATTTAAGTTAGTAGAACTTGCAGATTTATAGATATATTTTAATTTCTCTTAACTTCAAATGTTTGAGTAAGCTAATTCATATATTTAAATTAAAATAATCAACTTAAATATTTTTAGTAGTGGAAATTTGGCTAGTAGTGGTAACATAATGCTTTGGTAGCATAAGCATAGCATAGCACTTGCTGAATGAGTACAACAATATATAACATTTAACATACTGTATATCTGTTCTCAAACAATAAGCTCATGCTCCACTCGTGACCATGATGGTAAACCCAACATAACAAAACTCTTCTAAAGAGTCTAACATAGCAAAACATTAAACAATCCACCTTGACATTAATCTTGCATAAACAAAACAAAACAAAAAAACATTACATAACACTTTTAGCATTTCCTGTACCTTTTGAGTGTCATAACAAAGCATGCTTGGAAATATAAATCCCAGCCCTGTTTCAGTTAAATTTAAGTTTGTCTAAATTAAAAGAAACAAGTTCACAAAACTCAAACAAAGAAACAATTCAGATTAGTTAAAATTTTAAATTACTCATAAAAGTTAATTTGATTGAAATAATTTGTTTAATTTGAGTTTGCTCTACTCAAACCAATTAATTATTTTGAGTGTTAGGGTTTACAGTGCATCTAGACACAACCAAAAATGAAGCCCTGGATGTAAGTAGAGACTGTATCTAGACAATCCCCTGTGAAGGCCTTGTCGACATGACAGTCATAGGCACAGATCCTCAGCAAAGACCACAAGAACCAGACAGGTCCCCACACAGACCCACTCCATACCAGTGTGATGAATCGATCTTCAAGCAAAAGGAACTAGATGAATATTTGAAATGCTACAGATTTGAATTCTGACTTGTGATGCAACCTGAATCATAATGACACTGTGTTTGTTCTTTGGCCAGATGAGAACAATTGACCCTCGACCGAGCCTGGTTTCTCCAGGTTTTTTTCTCCATTCTGTCACCTGATGGAGTTTGGGTTCATTGTCACTGTCTTTTCTGGCTTGGGGACACTTCTAGTCTTCTAGTTGGGGACACTTAATTTTCAACAATATTATTGGTCTGACTGTACTGACGCTGTTGTATGAGAACTGAACTGGACAATGAAATTTTTTGTAGAACTGCTTTATAGATGACATAAGGGGCCTAAAGTGTGCCAAGAAAACATCCCCCACACCATTACACCACCACCAGCAGCCTACACAGTGGTAACAAGGCATGATGGATGTTCTCATTCTGTTTATGCCAAACACTGACTCTACCATCTGAATGTCTCAACAGAAACCGAGACTCATCAGACCAGGCAACATTTTTCCAGTCTTCAACTGTCCAATTTTGGTGAGCTTGTGCAAATTGTAGCCTCTTTTTCCTATTTATAGTGGAGATGAGTGGTACCCGGTGGGGTCTTCTGCTGTTGTAGCCCATCCACCTCAAGGTTGTGTGTGTTGTGGCTTCACAAATGCTTTGCTGCATACCTCGGTTATTTCAGTCAAAGTTGCTCTTCTATCAGCTTGAATCCGTCAGCCCATTCTCCTCTGACCTCTAGCATCAACAAGGGATTTTCACCCACAGGACTGCCGCATACTGGATGTTTTTCCCTTTTCACACCATTCTTTGTAAACCCTAGAAATGGTTGTGCGTGAAAATCCCAGTAACTGAGCAGATTGTGAAATACTCAGACCGGCCCGTCTGGCACCAACAACCATGCCACGCTCAAAATTGCTTAAATCACCTTTCTTTCCCATTCTGACATTCAGTTTGGAGTTCAGGAGATTGTCTTGACCAGGTCCACACCCCTAAATCCATTGAAGCAACTGCCATGTGATTGGTTGATTAGATAATTGCATTAATGAGAAATTGAACAGGTGTTCCTAATAATCTTTAGGTGAGTGTATAAAGCTATATATTAATAAAGGTGACTTGACTTGACACTCAACATGGCAAACAACATTGATTCACATTAAGCACCTGGGTAGGGTTGTAAGTTTTTACTTAAATTGGAACATAAATTACACACTAGAGGCTTAGTAACTACTCGCTACTTTATTTGGTTTCACCATTTGTTTTTAAGGCAGAACAGCTAGTAGGTTGTAAGCTCTCCATAAAGTAATGCATAGTGACATAATATGACATTTGCCCTCAATGATCCAATAGCAGCCTTCAAATATATGAGCAGATGTGGTGTTTAAATACTGTGAATTTCAGTGTATTCTTCATTCTAAATTCCATTAAATATGATACTTAATGAATAACATGAATGCCTTAAAGGTGGGGTAAGTGATATTTGAAAAACGCTGTTTGAAAGTTGGTCGGACCGACACAACAAACGTGTAGCCAATCAGCATTAGGGGGCTTATGACGGTGGAGGAGAGAACGAGCAAGAGGGAGACTTCAAGAAAGTCTCTTGTTGAAAGAGAGATGCCTGAGAGACATTACAAAAGAGAAAAGCTCATAAGAATATTACTGGAAAGTGAAGGGAAAGAGCTTCAGGATCCGCGTTTATATTAGAAAAGCTTGCTTAAGAGAGCTGGAGAGAGCTATGCGGGAAGGCCTGAAAACAGATGCGGAGGTTGCTTTGATTCCGCTCCATACGTGAGTAACACTGGTTTGAATGTCACTGTTTCTCTGGAGCTGCTGTGCTGTTGTGTACTGTATGTTAATTATTTTGTGCTTCCTTTGTTCACCATCTTTTTTTCGTGAAGCATTTTGTTGCGCTTCTGCTATGATAAATAGACATCCACTCTTGCATTGTGTGTGTAATGGAGGTCAGCTAGTGAGAGTTGTTCAGGCTGATGACTGATAGAGAATGCAGTGTTTACCGTTTAGCGTCCTTGTTCAGCCTTTGCTTGCATGCCACCGATTGAGGTTCGAGACCGACTCGGAGCAGGGTGGTTAGGATTGGAGAGTGAGCTTTGGAGGCGGAGCAATGAAGAGAGGGGTGTGTTTCTTTGGGTTGATTTCAAATATTAACAATGTTCAGCAAAGACTGAGAAATATCGCTTACCCCACCTTAACTTATGCACATCTAGTGCAACAGGCCCCAGATGCACCTTTTTTGGGAAAAACACTAAACAAAACTAAGTTTTGTCAGTTCAAAATGCTTGGGGTTGCCAGGGTGTTGCTAAGGTGTTCTGCTTAGCTTTTATATGGCTATGCATTTACTAGGCTGTTCTGTGTCTTTGCCAGCGTTTTCAAAGTGGATTTTAACGCATTGCTCTGTGGTTACTTGGATGGTTGCCAGGGCATTGCTAAGATGTTTTTAGTGTGTTTTAGCACATTACTAAGTGATTTTAGCACATTTCTTGGGTGCTTTGGTGGAAAGAAAAAAGGGAATATGCCACTACAAGTCTATGAATTTTTCCTTTAGTATGCAGTGCTCCAATGCAGCCCGCATAAATAATTATGAAAAATAGGTCTGTCACTCTTGTGAGTTAACCAGGGCATCAAATAAGGTCTAATTTGCTATTGTCTCTGAGCCATGCTACAGCAGAGGGTTAAAAGAGGATGGTGCTTTACACTGCGTTCTCTGGAAAGGTCACGACTAAAGAGGTTATCGCCACACTGCAGGTACAGAGGCGCTTAATACCTCCTCCTTCCCACCCTGGAGACAGGCTGTCGTGGAGGCAGAGTGATTTGGGTGCACATAATATATGACTGTAATGGCAGGAGTAGCTATATCATGTTCTCCGGTCCGCTGTGTGTGAATGAGGAGACAGTTATTTCTCTCAAGGTCAGATGGCAAAGCAGCTAAAGGAGTTTGAGGATCCAGAAAAGGTGCCCTGTTTGCTCAGATGACTTTGGGCTGTAATTCAGGTACTGTACAGCTTCAAGAGTGACATTAATATGAAAATATTGCCAACAGTGGATGTGGTCGCAGGTCTGTTCTGATGGTGGTTTTGCTCTACTTTCAAGTATATATATATATATATATATATATATATATATATATATATATATATATATATATATATATATATATATATATATATATATATATATAAAAATCACACAAAGGGAAGTGTATTTTTCTTTTTATTTATAGAATAAGTCTACATAAATCATCATAGGATACATAGTTAGTTACAGCTGTTTTTAGTTTATAGATGGATCAGTAAACAGAACACAGGTGGATTAACGATGAGTTACAAATAGAGGAACCGTGAGATTTTTTTCACACCTCGTTCCTTCATCATTCTAACGAGGGTTCGGACAAGATGATAGAAATACTCGAGAGAAATCGTAAAGTCAGCACTTCAGCTAGGACTTCTCAGATGGAAAATACATTACTGTGAATCCCAGAAGGTGTCACAAAGTTATTATTTTCAAACCGTACACAGCTCGATGGCAATGAAAACACAAAATATCTGCACTCATCACATAAATATTCAGACATTTGAACTCGACATTGATTGCCCGACTGCTGTTCTCGCATTAGCCCAGATGAAAAAGACCACATATATAAACAGATGTGTAGCTTAAATGTCTCCCATAGTTGAATATTGCATTGGATTATTCCCACACACAATTCATAGGAAGAGAAATATATTAGGTTGAAAGATGAATACTACAATGATAGTGACACACACACAGATATTGCTAATATGTAATATGAGTTTCTTTTAACATAGTTTTATGAATCGCTTAGCCTTGTTTACTGTATATACTGCCCATGTGACATCAAAGGCGTCAATGAACAAGCTGTTGAACAAAGCGTCCATTTAAAAAGACATGAAAAACGATGAAAACTTGTTGACATGGATGAGGCCACCACAATACAGCCTCCCTGTAATATATTTCTCTTCCGCCAATATCTCTTAGTGCTGTGATGGGTTACTGGAAACACAGAGTCCAATCACATACATGATTAGGATTCTATCTGCTCTCCCTGCATTCCAGATCCCTGCCCGGTCTTTCCTCTAGAGCCCAGGCACCATGACAATAAGATCAGCTCAGACATCTAAGTGCACGTCCACTACCTGGAGGGCCAGGATGTTTGAGAGATGAAAAGATGGTCAAAACAATACATGGTGAGCCATATTGTTTGGACAAGAATCCTGTTGCCTGCAGACTTTAATATAGCTGAAGCTGGCTTTTAAAACAAGGTTGGAAATGTCAGTTCCTGCTGTGGCTTTTTCGGCTTCGATTGGATTTAGCACCACAAGAGTAGGGGGACAACATTTTCTTTGCTTCTACTGCAGTGTTTCTCTGTATTAGATCCATTCCAGACCCACACAATTTTCCCAATCATTTTCCATGATTCACAAACAATAAAGCTAAGTGGTCAGATAGAACAGAATTTAAGCGTGTGCATATACTTCTAACGTGATTCCTATAATATACTTCCTCATATGGCTTAATACCATATAAACTACCTATCTATGGCTTTCATTACAAGATTTACATCATTTAGCAAAAATAATTAAACCCTTAAACGCATACCTCAGGTCTTTATGACCCGGGACATCATTCACTATCCTCCTCTTCATTAATTTTTTAAAGTTAGCAATCAAACTTCTTAGTATTCCTCAATCAATTAATTATAAACAATATAACAAGAAACAATTATAAAATTATAAAACAATGCGTGTTTTCCCTTTCATTTTTTGTAAATTGTATAGGGTCGCTAACGACCCGAGGTGTGTAGCAGTGTAAGTATATTTTTTCTGCAATAATTGAATCTTTGATGACTGAACAAGTGCAATTCACCTTTATTCCACAAGTGACGTTTCACTCATAGTTACCGCAGGCAGAAAACAATGAATAGGAAGTATCATCAGCAAAACTTGAAATGGCTCAGCGATTTACTCAAATCAAATTGAGTAATTAAAATTAACGCAATCAAATATTACTGTCACTGTCACTTGATGGTGGCTCTGGTGAAGAAGCTGTCAGCGATCAAATATTGATTTTGAAGAATATGTTTGAGATTGCGAATATGAGCCAGATGCTGAATGTACTGGGAAATGAGCTCTGACGAGGACAGTGATGATGGTATAAAACATCTGCTCAAACTGAACCCTTCCCAGCTCCAAAAAGGTAACAAAATATGCTTTATTCTTCTGTAATTGTTACTCTAATATCAGGAGAGATTTATATCCATGTTAGATATAGATCCGGGTCGCTAAAGACCCGGATATGTCATAATGATTGGTGAAACATTCATGCATTTAAGGGTTAAAAGATCCTGCTTTACAAATAAAGATTCTTATAAATCTTAATCGTCATTCTTTAATCACCAGTCTTGCTGCTAAATCATTATCTCTTAATTTTATGATGGACTCTAAAACAAATTTGTAAAAAGGGCAGGAATTATTAATAATTTAAGATTTATATAACCTTGCCTGACCTCATCCTTTCGAGTGGAAGATAGTAAGAAAAGGTAACTTTACAGCGTTGTCACATTTCCACCAAAAGCTACTTAAGTTTAACCATTCTTAAACTAGTCTATCAAGTCTGAACAAAACATAAAAAGCATAAAACCTAATGCTAACATCTTAGCTTAGCTAGCAACATCCCAGAAAGTCATCATCCAAGTGAGGTTCAAACTAAAATAGTTTGATCCTAAACAGAGACTATTGTGTCAGAAATAAATACTATGTTGTTCGCTTGCAATTTAAACGTATACATTAGCCCAGTTTTATGAACAGACCTATCCTCATACCAACTCTTCAACATACTGTACAAAAACACTTGACTGATCAAATTGGCAGTTTCTAAAAGCATTTGATCTCTAAAAACATCCCTGTGTTGAATAGCATGTTAGATTGTTACGCCGCTGCAGATAATAAAGCATACGTGTCCAACATTGCTTCTACTTTGACCTAAGGCCAATTCATTATTTCTGACCTTCTTCTCTAGCTGTCATTCAGCCATCAAATGCTCTGAAAGCAATGGCCTAAAATGTTAGTCTCTAGGGTCTGCATGTAGTAATAAATAACTGTTTGCATAATCGCATTAGCATTATGTGCATCAATAAAAGAATACGAGGAGACACTGTTTCACCACATTCCGGTTTATGTTGTGCCCATGAAATGCTTTAACAGGCAATATACTAACTACGCTAAATGTGTCATGAACTATAACATCAGCTCTATCATGATAGGTTTCATTGAAACTGATAGGCCAGGTGTCACACTATAACTGTGACTCAAACATGTTCTTGTTATGCTGCAGTCAGAGGCTAGTTTGCAGTATTCTGATTTAGACGTATGGTGTTGTGGGTGGCAGTGCTAGTGCAGACGAGCTGTGATCTGAAATGTCATCCATGTTCTGAGGCAAATGTAGGCAGCATGGAGTGAGTCACAAACTCGCCGTCCCACTTCTGCTCTATGCTTCCTTCTCGCAACACTATTTTTAGTCAGGTTATTGTATGGAAAGGTCCCTGCTAGCACCCTCTTAACACTGCAGGGATGTTCTACTGTTAGCCATGCCATTAAGGAAGACATTTAAAGCCGTTTCTCAGCAGTTGCTTCTTGAGATCATTGGTGGGTTATGGGAACCATAAGTTAAAGGCAGTGTTTTGAGCAGTGTTTTCACAATTACACCCATGTGGTAAAAAATTGCTTGCAACAACCTAAAGTTGGTTTTCTGGTCTTAATGAAGTTCCAGGTAAAAATTCCCCCCTCAGCAAGCTGTCACAGGTACTTTTACTTAGTACTTTTTCAAAGTTCAGGAACTTTCGGGGGTGGGACTTGGGCTCTGAACATGCCGATTGGTTGAGTTCACATAGCATTTTATTTCAACCACCATTTAAAAAAAAAAAACGTCTGTTGTGGTGCGTGCAGTAACCACAGAGTTGTTTGCTATTCGAATCAACAACAGAGTTTAAAAAATACGACGACGACGAGGTTCAGGCTTTATTAAGCTTATATGCGGAGGACGAAATCCAGCGGGAACTGGAAAGTTGCGCGCAGTCCTATGTCTCAGGACTAATTTGGACCTAATCTTCACAGTACTTTAGGCTGCAATGGAAACAAAGTTACTGGGACAAATTGTTCTGGATATTTTCGGTGGAAACGTGGCTTTAGTTGGTTTCCCAGTTCAACTGGACCAGCTGATCGGAGACCAGTCTGGTTTAAGCTGTGATTTTTAGCAGAACAATCAGCTAAACAAAATTTTGGCAAGGCCGGGACTAGTAAGACACAACTAAGACCTTTTTTTTCAGCAGCAAAACCCTTATATATGAAGCATACTGCATCAAAGACGTTTGGAAAAGCTACAGCTAGAAAGAAAAAGTGACTTATTGGCTCCTTATTGAGTTGACAACTGGCAGTTTATTTGGCCAACAAAAGGGTAACGACTAATCGTCATGCTCTTTAGATACTGAGCTTTGACCAACAAGGTTACAGTCATTATCTGGCACAAGTGAAAAGAAACAATTACAAGTGAAATAACTTTTCACTCAGTTGGAACTGCCTTGTAGTAATCACCTCTGTAAAACAACTTTGTCCCACAGTTTTACCAGAGAGTGGAATGAGGTTGAATAATACATTTAAGAGACTGAGTCTCTTTTTGTTCTGATTGACAAGTATTCTTCTGTGGAACAAAGGGCTGTAGTCTCTATTAGGAAATAAAACAGTTCTGCACAAAAAGACATGAGAGAGAGTGAGACTTACACCTAGATGTCCACCTAGACCCTTTGGCATATCCTTTGCTTGCCTGGTGGACTGGTAAACTCGGGGGAAAGGTGGGATGGCTGGGACAGATCGCCATTTGTTCAACATTTCCGTTCCAAAAAAGATAACATCCCCTCCCACACGGACTCACATAAGGACCTCCCTTGGATCAGTGTGTGTACTGGCTCATGCTTCCAACTTTCCTTTTCACACAGGGAAAGAGGGGGCCGAGGTACCTTTGGAATAGAAGATCCGAGATGCGTCTTGCATCCTAATGAGAGCCGTCAGCACGCTCACAGCAGCAAGGTTAATCTAGATGTCAAAGTCTGCTGACAGTGCAGGAGATTGCTCTGGGGTGACATCCACATCTGAAGTCTTAATGCCGCAGTCAATTTTAACCTCCCTTTTAAAGAAAACCGGAGTTGCATTTGGCCAGGATTTCCCGAGTTAAATGCACAAATGTCCTTGGAAACGGGTTCAGATTTTCCCACAGCTCAGGAGATCTGCCGGTCTAAACTATAGATCACTTTAGGTTCTAAGTAACAAGATTCACATGCTTGTCCATGTGCCAGGAGTGTACCGCAACTGCAGCGTGAGCTGAGTCAGGCTCTGAAAATGCAGCTGGCCCTTTCTCAGGGATTTTGCTACTTCAGACGTATAAAAACACTGCCATTGTTATTCGTATCATCAGCAGACTGTGTCATGAATCGACCAGAAGTTTGGAACCTCTTCTTTCTACAGTACATTAAGAGTACTTAAGCCGCAATACACTGGAGGTAGATAAGGACTTGTTCTGGTAGTCTCATTTGTAATTTAGGAGTGGAGTTTCAAATCAGATAAGGATCTTTAATTAAATGTTTTGAAGGCAATGAAAATGAGTTTTATCCTGCAGGCAAAAAACGGATAGCATGTTTTATGTGAGCCACAGTGACAGCTGAAGATCTGCAGCGACAACAATTTGGGATAACAGATTCAATCAGCGAGATATTCAGCGTGACTGCATCTCTTGAAGATTAATGCTCCAGGTGGCCACATCAAGTGTCGGGGGGCTAAATGAGTTCTAAAAGCTGGTTGGCTAATTTGATGGGGTTGTTACTGGTTTTGAAAGAAGCTACACTAGGATTAGTATTGCCAAGTGTTCAAAACAGAATATATCAAAGGCAGTAATTCAGGGTAAAAGTTAACACATGACGTCTTAAACACATGACGTTAACGTCTTAAAATGTTTTGCTGGCAAATCTAGATGTTTGATTTTAGCAACATTGCCAATGATTGGCCAATTACAGTTTTTCTTCTTCACTCTGCCCCAGTAAAGCAGTCTTGCATGCTCTAAATGCTTTGGTAAATCAGGCCCACAGAAGGTAGGATAAATGGATGAGGAGAGAGCTGATCTGAGATCAGCAGCGAAGCGTGACAGTGCCAAGGTTTCTGCAGCCCTTCTGCAGGGTTATGAAGTGCTGAAAGAGAGCTCATTCCAGACGTAATGTTCCAGCTTCCTGCCTCGCTTCTTCTCCTCATGATTAAGGTCTTAAACCTCTCATCAATCGCCCTGCGCCTGCTCGCTGCCATGGCGGCAGTAAGCGAGAGAGGGAGATTCTGCTTGCCTCACAGCTCTGAATGCTTAACTCAACTCTGTTAGCCTGCCAACAGACAGCGCTGTGGCACTTCTATCCACTCTGTTAGTGTGTGACCTTCACTGATTCATCTCTCCTACCCCTCGCTTTCTCTCACACACAGATACAACCACACACACCTCTCTTCTCTGCCTCAGGGGGATTACCGAAAGAACTGGCCATCATATTTAAGGGATATCTAAAAGCCCGAGCCAAAAACTCATTTCATTGGTAATTTCCACCCATTTCTGCAAGGTGAAGTCATTAGAGTCACGGCAACCCCTGGAGCTGCCATACCGTCACCCTGCTGTCACACTCTCTCTCTTCTGATCCCCCTCTCCAAACCAGCTGTGGCTTACACACTCGCGTCCTTTCATTTACAGAAACTACTAATTCAGTTCGCGCCAGTTCTCCGATGGCTTCAGGTGATAGCGATAAAGCCCCCTTCCCCTAGCTAATGGCGTACGACCCTTCTCGCCGCGTTTGTATAATCCACCTTTCACAGGTCGTTGAGCAACAATTGGTCTCACCAAGTAAACCGCAGAGAAATGTCCGACTCTTTCAACCCTGTTAGTCACAGTTATGTACCCAATGACTCACATAATCTTCAGTAACCACCGCCTCTACAGTGAGCCGCAACCTTTAGTCCTCCTCAGGAAACAGGTAGGAACTAAGTGCAGTTTCGTATTTTCATTTGTTACAGATATAAACAACATTCGCATGTTGAGAAGAGATTCATGAGGGTGTAAAGCTTATGCTGTGCAAAATTTGGTTTCAGAAGGGGAAAATGCTGGCCAGTCATAAACCAAATGCCCAGACAATGTTCTAATGCAGGGGTGGAGAATGTCGGTCCTGGAGAACCACAGTTCCGCATAGTTTTGCTTCAACCCTAATCAAACACATCTGAACAAGCTAATCAAGGTCTGAAAGGTTACTAGAAAGCTACAGGCAGGTGAGTTTTATCAGGGTTGTAGTTGAACTCTGCAGGACTGAGGCTCCCCAGGACCGGAGTTTGCCACCCCTGTTCCAATGCATCGTGATTCAATTATTCATTTATTATTGACAATGGCAGTAATATTGTTAAAAACTGCCACAGTGGAGATGAAGCATGCTTCTTTTTTGAAAATAAACCAGCATTTTATTAACTCTTTCCCTGCCATTGATGCCAATGAGAAAACCGCTTCCCTGCCATTCACAAGTCTTTACGGCTTTCCGTGTTTTTACTGTAATAAGCTAGGGGGCGCTATTACGCATCTCCTGACTAGTACAGTATCTCCAGATCAAAACACAAGTAAAAAAAAAAGAAACAGAAATGAGCAATCTCATGTGTAAGCAGACGCATATGAAAAAATAATGCGATCATCAACAATAAACAGCATATAAATCAAAACGGCCTAATGTTACTGGGTGTAATGTTGACCCAGGGACGAGCTTTGGGGCTATTGATGGACTCAATCTACTCCATCTGTGTTTTGCTCATCGTACTGAATCTGATCCAGATGTAGTTTTTCACAAAACACAATTTTCTCAGCTTTTTGCTCAAAATGTTCCTTTTTTATGAAACTTACCCACATTCAAGTGTTGATAAAAAAAGAATGCATAAAGCTAGAACATCTAAAACAGATGTTTTTTTGTTTAAAAGCAGAGGGTCTGTTTTTTTCTTTTGATATATCATGTTCAGATACAACAAAATATTCTACCAAAAATGCTGGCAGCGACTGGCGGGGAAAGAGTTAAAGATAAATGTGAGGTGGGCAGCAGTGTTTTTTTATTTGTTTTTTGTTTTTTCAGAAAATTCCCCAAACAAAAAAAGGGTTGACCAAAGAGAAAATAATAGCCTGTTCATGTTAACATATCATTTTCATATTTTGAAATCAGTCCCGCGTGCATTCTCGAAGTCTCTCTGCAGGAAAGCTGGCAATTGCTGTCATTGCCAAAAGTGACATTTTGTCTGTTTCCTTCCAATTAGAACCTAATTCAGCATGCATGCTTACTGTGTACTACAACTGACATGTAAAATCTGGTATGCCACATCAATGAATCATTTGCTGAAATTACAATCAGTAAAGAGGGCTATGTTTAAAATGCAGCCCCAAATAGGAGGCTCGTCCGGAATGCAGGTACTAGAGGAAAGCAGGCCTGTTCACTTAATAAACCTTCTTTTTGAGCAAGCAGTTGGGTACCCATACCAGGGTAAATCTCCACTTTTATTTTTCTGCACGAAAGCTTGGTGTGCAAAATTGTAAAGTCAGTGGATATCTGCAGCAGGGCCCCATAGCCGACGAGAATATCAAAATGAGGAACATCTTATCACACATAAGCACATCGCTGGCGGTGTTATTGAAAGACTTTTGCAATTTCCCCCTTGTCATAAATGTGGAGAGAATTATCTGGCCACTGTGGGAAGCCGAAAGAAACAACACAACAAGATCAACAAATGTTCAAGTCACTTCCTCTGCGCCAAGAACTTTTCCTGATGTGAAGAGTGAGATTATGGTTAAGCATGGATGTGAAGGGCAGGTTGCCTCAAACAGCAATTTAACTTATGGTTCCTGATAGAGACCTGGGGAAAGCAGGAAAGTTTTTGACATTTTTCGCTGAAGTAATCCAAATGTTACTTCAGAATAAATGAAGAATGTTTCAAAGAAGCTCTTTAGCATTAGAAACGCTCCATCTCGATTATACAATTATCACATTATTGTGTTTACAGTCTGCTATTGTTAAACACTGGGGAGAAGAATATTACTTGACAGAATCTACTATATTGCTATGGACTCTCTTTCATTATATTTTGATGACTCTATATAGCAGCTACAATATTTACTAGAGGAAAGAGGTATGAACGAAGAATGGACGGTGTTTCTTAAGGAATTTAGTGGTTGCTCATGCTAGTTCTTCCAGTTAGCATAACAATCTCTCTTTTGTTACTCAAACTATGGGAAAGGATGATATAATATGTTTGCAAAGAAGCATAATCACAATTCATAAAAGCGATGAGGGCTAGTGAATGGAATATGAGTATTTTCTGGGCATGATCTCACTTGGGAAACAAATCTACTGTTCCTGTTACATTCATCTCAGAAGCAAAAGGTCTCTGGAATACAAGGAGCGAGGCAACGTCTCATTTCTTTTGTGGTGTGTTTCACCTTGAAACCCTAACCGTTCTTGAGCTCTTGGTCGCATCCAAAACAAA
This sequence comes from Paracanthobrama guichenoti, assembly GCA_018749465.1. NCBI lineage: Eukaryota > Metazoa > Chordata > Actinopteri > Cypriniformes > Gobionidae > Paracanthobrama > Paracanthobrama guichenoti. The sequence continues at coordinate 9,867,266 of CM031967.1, forward strand.
AGAGGGGGAAAATGAAAAAAAAAAAAAAAAAAGAGTTCATTTAGAAATATCAACATACATTCTATGGACGTGGAAAAATAAAAAAACATTAAAATATTATCAAAATATTTATAGAATTCACTCACCGTAACAGCACGCCAAGGAACTAAAATCATCTAATCAGGAAATGAAATAAGTTAACATACTGTCGCTTGTGACACAGAAATTTACATTATATACATTCTTTTTTAAATAAACTCCTTTGTATTGATTGGTGGTTCCTTCAAGTTAATCCATTCACTAAAAAGCTCCTCAGAATATTTAAAAGCCCTGTTGGATACTTCCCGTAGAGTCAGAGAGAAGATCCGGCCAATCAGAGCGCAGTAAGGCTTTTTTCGAAAAAAAAGTCCTCGCCAATTATCTGACATGGCAACGGTAAGCAGTCATATCCGAAAGGCGATATACCCTCAGCAAGAAACATGGCATACATCCACACTCGGAGGTGAAAGAAAAATAAATAAAAAAAATATATATATATATTTATAAAATGAAAAACAAGTAACCACGGGGAGAATTGTCAGGCAGTCAGGACACAACAATTTTTTGTATTTTTTTTTTTTACTTTTTCCATATTTTAGGGGGAAATAAATTTTTTCCATTATTCCTTTTTTAGAGTTTAAAAGTAGGCTGTTCTTACCCAAATGAAATTAAAGAAACGGAGAAAGGAGACTCCTCTTCTTGCAGTAGAACTGTACATCTTTATATGCAGGTAAACAAAATGTAAAAGTGCTTTTTAAAGACTGTTATCCAGTGTATCGAAAGGAGTAGCAGGCACTTAAGTCCATCCCCATGTTGTAGTTGTCTGACAGTGGCGAAGTAAGGTACATGTTGTTTTGGGTAAATCCCAGGTTGTTCGTTCCTCCGTTGGATAGACGCAGACAGACATCCAAACATATTCCCAACAAACCCTAGCCCAGGATATCCAGGTAGACAGGTGTGGCTTTACCCAAGGCATAAAGAATTTTCTGGATGTCTTTGATGTTCAACCTCTGCTGCGGTTCCCTCTGCCAGCATCCCAGCATAATGTCGTACACTTCCTTGGGACAAAGCCGTGGCCTCTCCAGCACACGTCCTTGTGTGATGCATTCGATTACCTGTAAAGGAGAATGGAATTACTTGCGGATAAATATTCTATTCCGGAGGTCTTTAACCTTTTCCAGGCCAAGGTCTTCTGTTACATATTGTATAAAATTGAGCCTGGCCTACTTACATACTTTATGATACCAACAATATTACCAAAATCTAAAAAAAAGAAACAAATTAATATAGGAGGGACAATAAAATATTTAGCAAACTTTTTATATTTCAAATAAATGCTTTTCTTTTGAACTTGGGGAAGAAAATGAGGGAAAAATTATCACGTTTTTCACAACAGTTTTCAACATTGATATTATTAATATTTCTTAAGCAGCAAATCAGCATATTAGAATGATTTCTGAAGGGATAATTTCTTTCAAAAACATTAAAGGCTGTATGAGTGTATGAATGACAGCTGTATGAATGACAGCTAGTGGTTGAAATGGGTACTGCAGTCCAAATTCAAAATATTGTTTTCCTTCTGTTCACGGAGATTGTTAGATGGATGGAGGCTTTTTAGGTCAGGTAGAATCTGCGATCCCTGACCCAGTTTGCTTGCTGGCTTCCATGGCAGCAATATGCTGTGATTTCTGGCAAATGGCAACCCGTGGTGTCGAAATACAATTGGGCAAACTGGTAACGTGCAGTGTCACATTCCGACACGGAACGCACATTTCAAAGTAGAATAACTGGCTGTAGCATTGCTTTTCAGAGAAACGAGTGTGAACTCAGCATGTTTCCTACATATCTACAAACATATTATGGTATTTTTATGCTTTAGTACAGTCCAAAACTTACATACAGCACCTTTAAACACTTTTGAATGGACGTGTATGTAATTTGTGTCAGCAACGGCATGGGTACTGCAGTTTTTTTTTAGTTTTTTTTACTGCGATTTCAAAAACAAAATTGTAAATCAAGTCACAAAGACTTGATATAATATATATATATATATATATATATATATATATATATATATATATAAATCATATAGTGTCATGTAACGTGCATGTAAAATTCAGAGCTTCATTTCTAAATTATTATATGTATGCTCTGAGCATTTTTCAAATGTATACGAGCAAGCTTTGCTCTGAATTATAACACAAGTGCATTCTGCTGCAGTCAGATGCGGTGAGAGGACTTGCTGACAGTCCTGACAACACAAGAAACCTACTGATGTGTGTTTTTTGTACAACAGACTTAATCTATCATTTAACAGTTGTCTGTTTCTGCAGAACAAAAAAAAAAACAGCTATAGCCTTTGTGTTATGATACGCAAAATGGGACCATCTCATGAAACTGAAGACATTTGCCTCAGTGGATGGCTTTGTATCGACTTTTAGAAGAGACAGATGATTGTTCGTGGTCCCTTGTGTCCACCGCACTGACTCCAGCTTGTGGATGTCTGTGTTCTATTGACTGAAAGTTTGATTTAGTTTCTTCCACCGGCAGAAATGACAGCATACGTTCTGATGCAATACAGTAGCCATCAGCCCTCTGGCAACAGAATATGGAGCAGTGCATGTGATTGGTATTCAAGCCCCTTCAGTGCATAAAACAAACACACATCTTTCTTGCATAAATCGCACAGCACCTATAGATTATGGTTCGCTGAGTTGATATTGATAATCTCAGTGTGAAGTAGTGCTCAAACCAGCTGCGAATAGAAGCTTCAAGAGAATCGCTGTCGCTTTTTCACTTTTCACAGCTTGGGAATCTGAAGTATTTTCAGCACATCCAGCTGTGTTTGGTCAGCAGAGAAAAACATTAACACCCATTCTCACAAAGACTCTCTGCTTTATATTATTAGTGCTGATTCTTGCTTAGAAATGTGAATCTCATAGTTTGCATTTGTCCAAGTCATTATTCACAAAATTGATTCTACATTAGATTAGTTTGATTATTACAGTAATTATAAAATTTCGCATATCCATGATGTAAATGTATAATACATACATGTCAAACGATTAATCACATCCAAAATAAAAGTTTGTTTACATAATATTTTATGTAATTATTATGTATATGTGAATACACATATAAATATATATACAATATATACATGCAAATGTAATTTATATTATATATAAATATTTTATTCTTAAATATTTACATGCATGTGTGTGTATTTAGATATTTTCATTAATTTTCATTATGCAAATTAATATATTTTAAACAATTTTCTTTTGATTTGGGGGTGAAATATGGCGTTATTTGAAGGTTTCATGAGATTTTACTCATAAACTTATAATATTATAACAATCTACATTCACTCATAATGTAATTTCCTTTTCATTGTACAAAGAATTCCAGTAAACATATGTGGATATTTGTCTGCAACATTTTGTTATGAATGCATAAATGAATGCATAAAGCCCAGTTTAGTATCAGTACTGAATACATTATACGGCACTTGTCTAACAATAACAACATTTAGTTCAATAGTAGTAATTATGAGATTTATTTGAAAAGGTAAATAATAATCTTTGCTATTCAGACAAAATGGAATTTGGGAGCAGCATCTCTATGTGAGTGTGGCTGTTTGGAGTTCATCCAAACCTTAGTTGTGAAACGTTACATGGAGAAGAACAATAGCCGAAAATGAAGTGCCGATGTTCCTCATTAATGCGACACACGAGGGACTATGTGTGCGGTGAAAAAAAAACAACAACATGACATTTCAACGTGTACCGGTTCATTTCATAGGAAGAAATCATCTTCGAGATGAGCTTGAGTTACTGTCTATACCCGTCAAAAGCCTCACCATAACAGCCAGTGATTATGCTCCTTTAGTCATCCTGTCTCAAGACTGATATAGTCTCATATTGCTACATTATTTTCACAATCCAGTTCCAGTTTTTTGTCCAGTACAGACATTCCGTCTCCATTTAGCTTTTTATTATCATCTAATCTAGGCAATGAGTCTTTACACCTTGCTTTACACCTACCTGCAGTCATACAGTTTACTAATAACGTGTGACCAAAGCTAGCCAGAAGGCTAGCAAACAGCTAAAAAAGAAGATTTCTTTCTGTCGGAGGGATTTTTCTTTGTGGAAACCGATAAAATGAACATACCTCATTATTTGCCAGCTGAAACCATGGCTGCTTGCCGTAGGTGAAGATTTCCCAGAGGATGACGCCGAAGCTCCACACGTCACTCTCTGTCGTGAACTTCCTGTACATGATGCTTTCTGGTGGCATCCAGCGAATGGGCAGCATGGTGTGTCCTCCCACCTGTTGGTGCACCAGATCATGATTATCAAATTGCATTACCAAAGACTAACCACACTCCATGTACAGAGTTTTGGAGGGAAAATGATTAAGAGTCTTATTTTTTTTATGTAAACATTCCAAGACTTTAATTGTTCATAGCATTTTGTATTTTCATAAGGACGACACCAAGGATGATAAATATAACGATGATTATAAAGTTTCAATAATCGTTGTAAACCTACGAGAATGGAGACGTCCACACCACAACTACTGACACAGCATTTCATAATTTCTTAAGCCCTGATTCACACAAAGGACAGTAACTATAATGCTAACGATACTTATAAAGTTTTAATAATCGTACAATTTTATGATAATAGACACAATGACACCACAAGTATACCAGATGAACGATATCTTCAGGATCAATTTCAGAAAATTCCAGCTGATGAACAATAAAACCTTGACAGCCAATGAGAATCCATTCTGTCTTTAAAGAGCATTTAAAGTGACAGAATAAACAGAACATTACCGTGCACTGGTGTGGAGGGTAATATAGTTATTATATTCATTGCTATTCTTTATTCGTAATTTCTGCTGGTTAATCGACCTTCCTAGTTGCTGTGAAAAATAAGAATATGATTTACAATTAGGGGTGGGCAATATGACTGAAACCTTATATCATAATATGAGTAGTTTTATTTCTCGATAACGATTTAAATACAGTCAAATATGGCGCTAACTGTGTTAGCTGCAATGCTAGCAACTTGCTGCTGCTGTGCAAGATCCAGCCTGATTAGAAATAGCTTATGAAAACATGTTAATATCTTTTAAATTACATATCACAAGCTAAAGATGGTCAAATGAAAGATTTATTTCTTTGTGTTTTCAATTAGCCTTTTATTAGAAAGCTAAGAGCTTAGTCTATTAGCTTAGCATAGCACTGACTGCTTAAGACTGGCTAACTAGCTCAATATCAATAGCGCAATAACAATTTAGTAAAAAAAAACTAAAACAAACAAAAACACTCAAGTTTACTGAACACAATTAAATAGTCTGTGATAAAATAACAAAGAAAGAAATTACAAGCAATAGGACAAAATTACGTTAGAACAAAGCCCTACCTGAAAAAACTTCAAGCACTGAATAAGAAAGGCTACATAAATTATAAGTAATTAAATACAAAAAACACTGCATAGACTTTACCACTGCAATATAATATACATAACTATGTTTTCAGTGGTGTATAAAGACCTTACATAATAAAGCTTTATGTATTTATTACCTTAGAATGAGCCATTTCTATCTACATACACCGCGGGTCCCTTTACAGCGAAGTCGCCATTTTGCACCGCCATGTTTCTACAGTAGCCCTAAACGGACAAACTGCTCTACAGAGCGCTAGTCACTCTCTGCTGTCTCAGACGCCGACATCTTTGTCCTGTGTCGGCCACCGTAGCTTCTCTATGTGCTTCAGAAGGGAGGGGTGAGCGGTGGGCAGTTGCAATTCGCAACCTCACCACTAGATGCCACTAAAATTTACACAGTGCCCATATTTTATTAAAGTTACAAAAGTGATTCAGTCAGGAGCAGTGAGTGATTTTCTCTTTGTCTTTGTTGTTTGATTAACATTAATAACACAGCAGACAGCAGGTTTATAAGGCTGCTGTCACTTTAAGAATGAATACACTGATCGAATACTGAAACTCATAAGCTTTCTTCTCATTAATGACTGTGTTTAAAAGGATACTCCCAAAGACGGCCATTTTGAGACATAAGTGTGCATTTTTTACCATTTAAACCCAATAAGGAAAAAGCAAAAGAACTCAGTTTAGTACTTTTGTGATGGCGCAGTATGGGTGCATAACCGCAATATAGATGATAATTTTTGTTAATAAATTTCTACCAGTTAATCGTGTGTACCGGTATATCTCCTAACCCTTATTACAATATTTGCAGACCACCTGGGAAACTGAGAAACCAGAAAAGATGGAGGAAGGGAAAACAAATATATCCATTAAGGGTTTTTGACAGCTCCAAATCATCAAAGGCCATGAATAAAGTCTCCCTCCAGGCCTTCCCTATGTTAAGCGAGATATTAATCGATTAAAGCAACAAGACATTAATCATCTCTGCCCTGGGCCGGCACTGGACTGGATTGGTTTAGAATCTATTTCCTCTTCGTGTCTGTTGCTTGTGTTAATTACAGCCATGCCAGGACAACTGAGAGTGACGTTTCAATGGCGGTTGCGTGGTTATTGCGGCTTTCAACTCGTAAGTGGCGACTGCGTATTAATTACAAGGCTCATTAGTGGTTTGCTCACATGGGGGTCAGGCTATCGACTGTGTGCCGGAATACAAAGCAGCCTGCGGCGTACTGTACATCCACAGACTGCCTAATTTTTGCTTTGTAGGATGCTTATTGTGCTTTTATTTTTTATCATGAATGCATTTAGGTACAAAATAGTCATGCGTTAAAAACAATCAGAAGAAAAACAACTATAAATGAGATTATGGTAAAATGTTCATTGGCTCTCGTCCCACAATGCTTTGTCAAGTGTGTATCCTTGGCAACAGGACATGTCTCTAAGCACTGAGCACAACAACGACAATTTAAGAATTAGGAAAATGTCACAGTTTTCAATGCTTGACGTTGAATAAATCACTGTTTATCAAATAAACAACAAAGAATCTTAGGTTGCACATCTGCGCAGCTCACAACTCATTTCAATTTGCAAACTGCAAATGACTCAGAATAATGAGTGCAAAAATATGAACGTCTTCACGATTAGGAAACTATAGAGGCATTGAGATGTACTATAATTAAAGTCTGGGAGGTTTTTTTCCTAGTGTAATGTCTTTAATGTAGGGAATGATAAGGCAGTATAAGGCTGTGTATGTTAATCAGCTACGCTTCTGTGATTCTCATTCGCAGCCAGTTCCTCACAGAGGAGGAAGCTGTCCCACAGGCTCCAGTGATGTGTGGCAAATATCCCTCCCCTCGCTGGCTCGCTCTTTCCTTCCCGCCTCTGCCCTTTAGGAGGTGTAAGCAATATGCCAGTCCTGCTGCGGTCAAACAACACTCCTCTTGTTTCGTGAGATGGAGTTCAGGGTACTACTGGGCCGCTGCTAACGCTCCCCATGCGTGGGCAGGAACTGCTCCCCATGGCCATACTGAGCTGCTCGCCTGGCTAACTCAGCCCACTTTAGCGTTAGCGCACAACATCCTTGCCAGGAAAAGTCAGCCAGGGATGAAGGTAATGAAGGTATGAACACCATAATGGACGTAGATAGAGGGGAGAGAGACAGAACTATGTTTGGAGAGCTTGAAACATTCAAATACGGCACTAACTGTATTAGCTGCAATGCTAGCAACTTGCTGCTGCCGTGCAAGATCCAGCCTAATGAGAAATAACACTTTAAAACACTTTACAACACTTTATTTTAGGGTTCAATTCTCGCTATTAACTAGCGGCTTATTAGCATGCATATTACTAGGATATTGGCTGTTTATTAGTACTTATAAAGCACATATTAATCCCTTCATTAATATTGTATATCTCGTAATCCTACCCAATACCTAAACTTAAGCGCTACAAAAACTACCTTACTAACTATTAATAAGCAGCGGCGTCACCTAAACAGAGGATTCTTCTGTGTTGGGTGGAGTCATTGTGCTGGCAACCAATCAGTGAATGGCTTTGAGGAGTTTATTGAGGCAAAAGTTGTAGTTAATAGTGAATATGTGTTCCCCATACTAAAGTGTTAGCGAAATAGCTTATAAAAACACATATAAATAAAGTCACAAGCTAAAGAAGGTCAAATGAAAGATTTTTTTCTTTGTGTTTTCAGTTAGCCTTTTATTAGAAAGCTAAGAGCTTAGTCTATTAGCTTAACATAGCGCTAACTTCTTAAAACTAGATTAGCTAGAACAAGATGTCACAAATACAGGCTACGTTCAGGCATTGAGAGGAATAGGATCTTATGGCAGAGTTAAATACAAATACCATACTAGCATACTAGTATCATATTCTTAATAGCTATTTCTGCCATTTTGAAGAAATAGTAAGAATAGTATGGTATTAGGTGCCGAAATACCATACTACTTGTATTATAGAGTGCATTAGTGTCTAGATATAATTTTACATTTGAAAAATATGATATCTGTACATACAGATATTTAAATAGTTGAGCTTAAGGAGGCTGAATCCCGTCATTCACAGTGTTTCATGGCGCTGAGGCGCTACAGAGTTTTTTGTTGCCATTGTGTGAGGTCTTAGCAGAATTCTTGGTGGAAAAAAACTATTCATTCTGCAGTTAAACATGATTATTTTTAAAATAAGTTGAAATAATGCTGACTGATGGCGGCTTTGACAAAAGCATATGCAAATGATTAACAGCCTCATAACTCTTTAGTATATGTCTTTAAAGGTTTATTTATTCAAAATCAATTGTTCCATGGAGAAAACGAATGTGATGTTTACTTCTGGAACCCGACTGTTGCACTTTTTTTTCTGCCATAAAGTTATATGATAATATGCTAAAGTTCATGCGATCATGACCTCAAGGCTAGATTATTGTAATGCTCTACTGGGTGGTTGCCCTGCTCGCTTAATAAATAAACTCCAGCTGGTCCAAAACGCAGCAGCTCGAGTTCTTTCTAGAACCAGGAAGTATGACCATATTAGCCCAGTTCTGTCAACACTGCACTGGCTCCCTATTAAACATCGTATAAATTTTGAAGTCTTGCTAATTACTTACAAAGCACTAAAATGGTTTATCTCCCCAGTACTTGAGCGTGCTCTTAACGCATTATACTCCATCACGTCTCTATCGCAGTCTCAAAATTCTGGCCAGTTGATAATACCTAGAATATCAAAATCAACTGCAGGCGGTCGATCCTTTTCCTATTTAGCACCTAAACTTCCTAGCACTGTTAGGGAAGCAGACACACTCTGTCAATTTAAATCTAGACTAAAAACACATCTCTTTACTATAGCATACACATAAAACATTTTTAATTTATATTATTCAAATCAGTTAAATTATTGTTTTTGCTGCATTAACTAGGTCAGCCGGAACCGGGAACACTTCCCATAATACCTGATGTACTCGTTACATCATAAGAAGAATGGCATCTACGCTAATGTCTGTTTATCCTGAGGTTTACTGCAGTCAGCCGGATCCGGGCCGTATCCAGATCAGATGGTGGACCTGCTCCTAGACATGACCAATGCATCCCTGAAGTGTCTGCAAAGACTGTGTCAACTAGACTCTCCACTATGAAGGCCTCATCAGCACAACATCCTCAACAAACTCGTCTCCGGCATGATGACTCTGATCTTCAATCAGATGGAACTGGACAAATATTCTGAATATTCCAATCTAATATGACTTCTGACCTGTAATGTTGCCAGAATCATAATCATATACTGTTTGTTCATTGGCCAGAGGAGAACTGGCACCCCGACTGAGCCTGGTTTCTCCATTCTGTCACCTGATGGAGTTTTGGATCCTTGCCACCGTTGCCTCTGTCGACCTTTGGCTTTTGGCTTGCTCAGCTTGATCTGCCCGCATTGACACTATATGATATTTGAAATGAGCTGGATGACATTACTGTTTTCTCCAGAACGGCTGTACAGGCGAATAAAACTCGGTTGCATTATTTTTATGTTTAACACTGTAAAGCTGCTTTGAAACAATCGGCATTGTAAAAAGCGCTATATAAATAAAGGTGACTTGACTATTCCGAATTTAGCCAGTTCCAATGTCCACATACCTTCCTATTTTTTTCTTAAACCAAAATCCATAGGCTGTGTTTGTTATGGAATACAACATTAATACTCATTAATACTTACTAAATGTGCAGTATACACTGTATACAGCTCACTTTTTCTTTTAAAAAAGTAAGTGAAACAGTATACTAAATTACACTGTACTTACACTGCATGTGAGTGGCATCCAGTTAAAACTGTTATTTCCCATTTTTTAATTCAACATTTAGAAGTCAGATCAAATTAGTTAAAAAAGATTGCTGCTATAATAAAGTTCAATCGTCACACTAGAAATGTAAGGTCAAGTCAAGTGCACTGCACTGTGGGATACAGTCTTTTGTATACTGCAATGTATCTATAGAGAAAAGTGAGCTGACTAGGCTACTGTATATGTAGTATGTTAGTATGCTAAACCAAACACGGACATATTCAGTGTTTTTGTTTAGTGAAACTATTTGTGCTTGAGTGTTTGGGAAATTGAATCGATTGTATTGATTGAACTTCCATTCATCTGAATAGCTTCTCCCAGATTGCTCCCCCCATTTTATCTGAGGTGGAACGACGAGACTGCAGATGCATGTAAATCAGTCTGCGGGGCTTCGTAGAGATCGGAATGAGAACTGGCAGGGTGGTGACAAAAATGCCAACGCAATCTGAAAGGGCAATGAAAGGCAACACAATTAGCGACTGGAGGGGGGAAGAATCGTAGATGAGGAGGATGGGAATCACATAGCGGTAATTAATGCATATTAAAATCAATAGCATGTTTGTTTCAATGAACAGCTGACGAGAGATGATGTCATTAAATGAGTGCTCGTCAGAAGTTAAAGAGTGTTGAGGAAATAGAAATGCGGTTGGAATTTCCAGCAGTTTTCTGTCTCACTTAGCTAGTTTCAGAAGAGATTGCAATGTACCAACCAAATGTGCATTAACAGATGAAAAAAAGTAACACACAGAGCATAATGCAGAGTGGAGGTTTTCTGTTCTGGGTCTATTAACTTGGATACCCATCAGTTAATGGAGTATTCAACCACAAGTCCTTCAGCCACATTATAGAACCGTCTATCTCCAGACACGGATGGGCTTGAAGAAATGTAGCTCAGCTTTTCTCTGCCAGGTCTTGCTGGCAGGAACCTGAGGTGTCTGGTTCCTACATCATGGCCCTCAGCGCAAATTTACACTGACAAAGAAAACCTGAGCAACTCGAAATCGACCCCAGCTTCTCCTCCTTCTGCAAGTGAGATGATACGGCACAATCATTACATGGATGAGGAAGCCAAGCTGTTGATGAATACTGACTCTGAGCTAAATGACTGCGTTCATTCCCAGGAGACCACCTTGTAGAGGTTCTTTCTGGAGAATTAACACGTCAGAATGTCACCGGTGTCAGAGAAGATGGGCTGTTGGATGCCATTTCGGTTTATATCTGTTCTGAGATGTGAGGCGTATGTGCCTATTGCAGTTAGGAGCTACTAAGAGAAACCTGCAGATTAGGTTTGGGTTTAGACTATAACAATTTGTGGAAATCAAGGATATGCTTCCTACATAGATAGCTAACTTCTAAGGCTACATGCTAAATTATATCAAAGTGGCTGATTTGAAATGCTCTACAATAGTGCATAAACAGAATTCTGCATGGCAGATTTGACTCCAAAAAAGTCCAATAGGAATCCAATAGAGCTTAAAGGGATAGTTCACCCAAAAATGAAAATTACCCCATGATTTACTCACCCCCAAGACACCCTAGGTGTATATGAGATTCTTCTTTCAGATGAATACAATCAGAGTTATATTAATAAAGTGAATGGCAGCCCAAAATTTAAAGCGCCCCCCAAAAAAATGCATCCATTCATTATAAAAGTAATCCACACGGCTCCAGGGGGTTAATAAAGGCCTTTTGAAGTGAATCGATGGGTTTTTGTAAGAAAAATATCCATATTTAACACACTATAAAGTAAAATATCTAGCTTCCGGCAGACCGCCTTCCATATTCAACTTACGGAACAATCGTAACTGCCGCGACGATGACATCGGAGCATTTTGAACTGCGAGAGGCACTACACTTTCTTCATAAGTTGAATATGGAAGGCGGTCTGGCGGCTTTATAACGTGTTAAATATGGATATTTTTCTTACTTTTCTTATCTTTATTAACCCCCCCGGAGCCGTATGGATTACTTTTATAATGGATGGATGCACTTTTTTGGGCTTCAAATTTTGGCCCCCATTTACTGCCATTAATAATGCTTGGATTGGGGGTGAGTAAATTATGGGATAATTTTCATTTTTGGGTGAACGATTAAACGGTAACCCTAAAAACACATCATACACAAACAGTGGATGAAATAGTCCATTTTATTTGTTCATCAATAGTTTTCTGTATTGATTGAAATGTTTTAATAGATTTCATGCTGCTCAACTTTATGCATCAATGCCAAATACCTCACAGACTCACAGACATTTAGGTTTGCTTTTTCAAAACAGTCACTTCCTGTTTGTTAGGAACAGTAAATTGATCGCTGATCACTTTTGTGCTGCAGAGTGCAATCAGCCATTTCACAGTGCCATTAAAATAAAGTAAGCCACAGAATACATTAAGTGAGATGAGCTGCAATGGTCTATTTGACATTTACTGTTGAAGTAACATATTTCCTCCATTGCAATTAGGACTGATGCTCTGGGAAAAGCAACAACCCGTGTCTATTGAAGGATCTGCGTTTAGAAATGTGTTACTTTTGAGGCACATTTCTGTAAACAGCTACTTTTGGGTCATCATCAGGCATTTTTTCTTCCAGTGTATTCAAAATATTTCCTTGCTTCCGGTCACTTTTACATTGTCCACCTTGGGATAAGACATCGTTTTAAGCATGGAAACAGAAATAAGATATTATTTTTTAAAGGAAAAATAATACATATACACATATTGCATGTATAGAGATTTTTTTTCTTCCATAAACATCACAAAATAATGTAAAAAAACAAACAAACAAACAAATAAATAAATAATATAATAGGTTTATAGTAATAATACGGTTCATTATTATTATTATTATTATTATTATTATTATTATTATAGCAAGACAAGTTCATAATAACAAACAAGAACTAAATGAAATATGATACTTTTTCCTATGCAGTGATGTTAGCCAATCATAACAGTAGCAGTCTAGTGACAAGTCTTAAAGGAGCCGGCCCTTAAAATGGATAATTACGCATTTGCCTTTTTGTGCAAAACACTTAATTAACATTATTAAGTGAACCTCAAAGAACATATTAAAATAAAGAAATTCCATGTCATGCTTGTCAAACTTGTCAAACTTGATATTTGATGTGGCTTGTTTGTAATATGTAGTATGGCATTTGTCTCCTCAGTTCAAAAGTTCACCACAAGCCACCGATAGCATCAGTACGTACGCTGATTGAGCCGTTTGCTTTTTTAGTTTGGCTCCTGAATCATTCCTTGACTTCTGACAGTGAGTAAAATTCTCATTTCACTTCAGTGCCCTAAAATGGGAGTCACATTCAAAGCAGCGAGATGAACAATCATGTTCAAATCAACTTAATCTAGTCGAGCGATAGAGGAGCTCTGTAAATTCCGCGTCACCTCATTCATCCTCTTGTTGAGCACTAAGTGAAGACATAGATTTTAATTCATTTAGGGCCCTCAGCTTGCAAATTGAGCCCTCTGTCATCTAGGCCAAATCTACAGAGAGGCCCATGTCTGTGTCAAGATTTTGATTGAGGATCTTCTGTAGAAGCGCAAATGGGCCTGGAGCATATAATTGAGCCAACTAGCTTGAATGAGTCAGAATTGTCTGAATTCATACTTGAACTTTTAAGGAATAGTCCAGTTATAGGAATAGTAAGGAATATTACTCAAAAATAAGGAATAGTTAAAGGGTAACTAAACCCTAAACCAACCTTTTTTTAGTTAATGATCTGCAAGACTAGGGCTTTATTAGTGCTGTTCACTGATTCGAGTAAATGTTTTGACATTTGGGTATAAAGCGTTTTAATTCTACAATATATGGTGTAAAAACTGCTGCCCTCTTAAGGTTGAACGGTGGCTACTGCAGTTGAATTTTCCTATTGGACGTTGTTGGTATGTTGGTTCTTCTGGGTCACTACCCACGCCCCTGGCACGAGCTCACCACGCTCTAAGAAATGTTTTCCCGCATTGATCACATGAGAAGAGAACGGTATTTTTACCGCCCGTCACGTGTACAGATACTTTTCATACATGAGACGTGCTTTCAAACCCTGACGCAGGTGGTTGCCATGGTAGCGAACAACAATACCTTAACGTGCTGCCGTATATAGTCTAACTTTTATTTGAGGAAATCTGTTTATAATAAGCTATTAGGTTTGAACTTATTGGTCCTGCGCTGCTTATTGATTCAGTTCATTTGAATGAAAATACATTGCATGTATCTGATCTATTTTTAGTGGCATTCAGTATAAGGATTTGACTGTTCATAGATTAGGTCAGTGGTCCCATTCTCTCTTGCACTGCAGCTTCGCTAGCATCATCGGCATCGGGAGTTAACGCAGTTTGAGCCAGCGGCTCGAATTGATAAGGCTCTGGCCCTTGTGTCTACAGGCAATTCACCCTTTTCCACTTCAGGTGAAGATGGGGGAGGAAAGTCCTCTACTTCGAATGACCGCTCTGTTGCAAAGCTACTGGTGTCACTCCAGTCACTCTCCATCTTTGCGAGTCTGACAGCTGTCAATCAATCCATCACTGTGGGTCTCAGGTGCACGCCCCCCGCTTAGCCCCGCCCTTGGTTTGTCCCCTCTGTCTCCTGGGGTTGAGTTACCCTTTAAATTTCTATAAATCACTTACTGACTCTTGTGTGGTTCCAAACCTGTCTGACTTTAGATATGTAGCAGAGTGCCCAAGCTGCTATTTTCCCTATGCTATTTTTCCTTCTCTGCACGGTCCCCATTCACTTTCATAATACAGCAGCTTGTACCTACTTCTAAATATCTCCTTTAGTGTGTCATGCTGTTGAATTTGTTGAATTTTGTCTCTCCTTTAGTGTGTCTAAGTTCACTGTGTCCTTTAGTGTGTCAAAGTCATTTGAATTTGGATTGACAGGTGAGTAAATGATCATAGAATACATTTTTTTGGAACTGTATCCCTCAAAAGTCCCAGTGAACCGGAAGTAGCAAGTGAGTTTTCTTCAGTGCTGTGACGTATTTCCAAGTGAAACGAAATATTGAATAGAGGGCAGGGTTTTACTTCAGCGCTCCTCCTCTCCATCTCGCGCTCATAGCAGACTAACGGTTGGAGGGGAGTGGTTACGCATTTTCAAACCTAAGCCATCAAACTGACATCATCTGAGAAGGAACGCCGTTTCCAGACCGGATGTTACTTTTCAGACTTTGATTAAAGATTACCGCAACAAACAATTTCTTTCCGTGTATTAACTTGCACGGATTAATTGTTCACTCTAAGACCTGTAATGTGTGCTAACAAAGTAAATAGAGTCAATTTTGATTTCATGAGGACTTTAAAAATACAGTGGTGGCCAAAATTATTAGAACACTTGGCATCTGGGAGTCGTCTCATTGGGCCTGGATTTATTTTCCAAGAGGACAATGACCCGAAACATTCTTCTAACTATTGCCGGAACTATCTGCGATGGAAGGAATCAGCTGGAACATTGAAAATGATGGACTGCCCCCCTCAAAGACCGGACCTCAACCCCATCGAGCACATTTGGGGCGAGTTGGAAAATGATCGTACAGATCTATACGTTCAAAGGAAAGCCTTTGGCTTCAGTTGCAGAAGGCATGGGATAACATTAATGTTGAAGTTCTCAGAGGAAATATATTGACACTATGCCAGAGAGATGTGCTTCTGTAATTGCTGCAAAAGGAGGACATGCCAAATATTAAAGTTAAAAGTAGATAAAAACGACTCACTTCAACTCATCTAATATTTGACGGTCAGAGCAACCATCTGCATGTTTCATGAACATTATGAAATGAAATCATGTTTTGAGGCAAAGAAAGGCCAATATTTTCAGATCGGTCATGTGTTCTAATAATTTTGGCCACCACTGTATACTCCTTTCATTTAAATGTAATATGCCTGAGAATCAACAAATTATGAATGTAAATCTACAGAATTATTCTTGCAAAATGCGGATATGATAATTTGAGCTTTTAACATCACAAATATATATTTTACAGTAACATATCAGTAAGGCTTGTATTCAGAGCTCTGTGTATGATTTAGATGTTGGTCAAACGTTTAATATGTTCTTTATTTATGGTATTATCTTTAATACCTTGAAAATAACTTGAATTAACAAATATGGTGATTTTTTTCAACCTTGTCCTTAATTAACATTTGGTATGACTAATTTAATGACTGTAAATAAACAACTTGATTAAGGTCTTTCAAAACACTAAAGCAGCTGGATATGTCAATATTACAACTCCTCAAAAGTAATTATGCATTCAAATATGGATCCATCATACGCCAAAATTGACAAAGGGTTAATTTGTGTTTTGTGGATATCTGATGACTAATCAATGAGATAAATACAGGTTCAGACTATCTCAGAGCTGTATAATTTAATATCTTTGAAAGTTTTTACTCTGACTTGCAATTTGCAAAGACTTTATGAAAACAAAAGCACTCTTACCCGATAGTAGTCAGTGCTGTAGATGTCTCTTGACATTCCGAAGTCTCCGATCTTCACAAGCAGCCCATTGCCCACCAGGCAGTTGCGTGTCGCCAGGTCACGGTGCACAAAGTGCTGAGACGCCAAGTAGACCATCCCTGATGCTATCTGAGTGGCTATGTGCAGCATCTGAGACAAACCCAGTTCCCCATTGGTCTGCAGTGGCTGTCCATCAACCAGGATCATTGCATCTGGACCATGAGCTCTGTAAGTATAAAATAGCCGGAATGACCCAACTGATTTCAGTTCTATCACTTCGGTCCTAAAAAGTATTTGGATGCTTACAACGCACTTACACTGTCAGAAAAAAAGGCACATTGCTGTCACTAGGGCGGTACCCTAAGGTACAAAACCGAAAAGGTACTAATATGTACCTTTACGGTACTAATACACACTCTTAAAATACTGATATGTACCTTTAAGGTACTAATACACTCTCTTAAAGTACTGATATGTACCTTTAAGGTACTGATACGCTCTCTTAAAGTACTGATATGTACCTTTACGGTACTAATACACACTCTTAAAATACTGATATGTACCTTTAAGGTACTAATACACACTCTTAAAATACTGATATGTACCTTTAAGGTACTGATACGCTCTCTTAAAGTACTGATATGTACCTTTAAGGTACTGATACGCTCTCTTAAAATACTGATATGTACCTTTAAGGTACTAATACGCTCTCTTAAAGTACTGATATGTACCTTTAAGGTACTAATACGCTCTCTTAAAGTACTGGTATGTACCTTTAAGGTACTGATACGCTCTCTTAAAGTACTGATATGTACCTTTAAGGTACTAATATGTACCATTTAAGGGTACAAAGATGTACCTTTTCACTTTTGTACCTTAGGGTACCGCCCGAGTGACAGCGCTGTACCTTTTTTTCTGAGAGTGTAGGGCCCTATCATACACCCGGCGAAATGCGGTGAAATGAGGCGCCAGGTGCAATGCAAGTGATTTTTGGTAGTTTTAGCCCGACACAGTTATCATTTTTACGTCCTGTGCCACGTTGTTTAAATAGCAAATGCATTTGCACCCATTTGTGCGCCCATGGGCATGCTGGTCTGAAAATGAGGCATGTTCAGGTGCATTGATGGCAACTGAAACAGACTGTGTAATAAGTAGAGTTTCTGGGCATTGTGGACCCGCCTATAGGCGCATATTACTAACACACTCTTTAAATAATAAAAAAAATATTGCAGCCATTGACTTTAGACCAGGTTTCAGTTGGTCGATGGCGCAATATCTGTTTTATTATTTAAAGAGTTTGTTAGTAATATGCGCCTGTAGGCGGGTCCACAATGCACAGGCGTACACTCTGCTTATTACACACACAGGGAAACGCAGTAGCACACAAACATTTTTAAATATTAAAAGTAAAAGGATTCCTCTCTGGAGAAACATTCAGTCTTTCCGCCATGTAAATAGCGAATCCGCCATGGTGCAAGCGTGTGGAGTGGAATGGGAGATGACACTCTGATTGGTTTATTGCACGTTACACCCAAAACACACCCATTACTCATGAAGAGACTAGAGACAACATTTCCCGTTGTTAAACTAGCAAAAGTGGATTCACCGTATGCTTTAGACCATGTGCTTAGATCGTTAAAATAGTGCCCTTAAAGTGATAGTTCACCCAAAAATTCTACAGTACTACCCTCAAGTTGTTCCAAACCTGTATGAATTTCTTTCTTCTGCTGAACACGAAAGAAGATATTTTGAAGAATGTCAGTAATCAAAAAGTTGATGTCTAAACATCCATTGACTTCCATGGTATTTTTTTCTCTCCGTACTATGGAAGTCAATTGGCCCCATTAACTGTTTGGTTACCCATATTCTGTGGTTTCAGCAGAAGAAAGAAATTCATACAGGTTTAGAACAACTTGAGGGCGAGCGAATGATGAAAGAATTTTCATTTTTGGGTGAACAATCCCTTTAAAAGTAAATTAATTTTGCAATGCATTAGATAAGAATTAAAGCTATATTCATGAATGCAGAAGAAAACAAATCAATGCAAAATTAAAATAAACTAATGCGGCTATTCATGTCAATGCAAATTACCAATAGATTACTTTCCTCTTCAAAGGAAACAAGTACTGTATGATGCAATTTGCATCCCTGTCAGTTTTCCTGCCCTTTCATGAATCTATCACCTTAAAGTGTCATTACGTATGAAGCAGTTTTGACAAAGCCTGCTATCCCCCATAATCCTGCTAGCTGGAAAGAGAAAGCAATTTCTGCTCTTTCGACAGAGCCCTGTCAGAAACCATGTACTCCTTTGTATCCACCTCCTATTGCTTGTTCAATACCTTTGTCAATGGTTGTAACCTATCAATCACAGTCAGATGGGCCCTGCTGACATCACAAAGCTGAATTTTACATCACAATGACAAGAAAACGACACGCAACTGGTTTATACAACATTCAAATGCAGGAGTTCCTAACCATTTTGTCATCTGAACTTAAACTCTCATTTGAACTAAAACATTACCTATATAGCGATGCAAATATAAAAAAATGATCACTACTCAATAGGGGTGGCACGGTTCTGTACGGTTTTAGGGTCACGGTTTTCGGTTCTGTACGGTTCTTGTTGTTTTTTCTTTTAATCATTAACACTCCAGAAATTCACTTCAGCATATGATATATAGCTTAAATATCCACAATTTAGGATACAGTATTAAAAAAATTAAATAAAAATGTTATATCATGTAGAAGTTGTTTCCGGTTTCATGTTAATCATGTCAATATTGATCAGAACAATGCACTGTGGCTTTAATTCAGCGTGAGCAGCTTTTTGGCAAAACTTCAAAGGCCTGTTTAAATGATTAAAACTAGAAGCATATCTTAACTTTAATGTTACATTTATCATGTGAACTACTTATATACAACATGTTATATGCATGTGTGTTTGGGACAGAGGGGAACACGGTCGCATTTGCAGCAGATATATCCTGCCCATAATAAATCAAACGAGACAGACGGGTCGGAGGAGAACACTGGAAAATGTGACAGAATGGACAATATTCGTCTGTATTTGAAATACACAAGTCGCGGTTTGGCTGCGCGAGACAGAGACAAACGCTGCCAGTGTGAATGCACAACGGGCGCGCGAGGCTCCCGCTCTCCATATGCACTGCTTCTGCCCTGCCAACGCACTGCTTGCGCGTGCGGTGTGAAGCCGGCGTTACACGACACTGGCGCAGCCTCCAAATCCGGGTAGCCTTCCTTATCTCTCCCACTTACCATTTCTACACGTGATGTGATCTGCAGCACTCCACTTTTACTGTCTTTTACTGTATGTCCACACACACCTCTTATTTCACGCGAAAAGGACGCTCCGAACCGAGACAAGCGAACCGAGCGGTTTGGATGTTTTTTCATCTTGTTCCGTGCCACCCCTACTACTCAATACAAATATTGAAATTTAGAACTTTTTTGTGAGTAATTATAGGCAATATATAGCCTATATACACTCACCTAAAGGATTATTAGGAACACCATACTAATACTGTGTTTGACCCCCTTTCGCCTTCAGAACTGCCTTAATTCTACGTGGCATTGATTCAACAAGGTGCTGAAAGCATTCTTTAGAAATGTTGGCCCATATTGATAGGATAGCATCTTGCAGTTGATGGAGAATTGTGGGATGCACATCCAGGGCACGAAGCTCCCGTTCCACCACATCCCAAAGATGCTCTATTGGGTTGAGATCTGGTGACTGTGGGGGCCATTTTAGTACAGTGAACTCATTGTCATGTTCAAGAAACCAATTTGAAATTATTCGAGCTTTGTGACATGGTGCATTATCCTGCTGGAAGTAGCCATCAGAGAATGGGTACATGGTGGTCATAAAGGGATGGACATGGTCAGAAACAATGCTCAGGTAGGCCGTGGCATTTAAACGATGCCCAATTGGCACTAAGGGGCCTAAAGTGTGCCAAGAAAACATCCCCCACACCATTACACCACCACCACCAGCTTGCACAGTGGTAACAAGGCATGATGGATCCATGTTCTCATTCTGTTTATGCCAAATTCTGACTCTACCATCTGAATGTCTCAACAGAAATCGAGACTCATCAGACCAGGCAACATTTTTCCAGTCTTCAACTGTCCAATTTTGGTGAGCTTGTGCAAATTGTAGCCTCTTTTTCCTATTTGTAGTGGAGATGAGTGGTACCTGGTGGGGTCTTCTGCTGTTGTAGCCCATCCGCCCCTAGGTTGTGCGTGTTGTGGCTTCACAAATGCTTTGCTGCATACCTCGGTTGTAACGAGTGGTTATTTCAGTCAAAGTTGCTCTTCTATCAGCTTGAATCGGCCCATTCTCCTCTGACCTCTAGCATCAACAAGGCATTTTCACCCACAGGACTGCCGCATACTGGATGTTTTTCCCTTTTCACAGCATTCTTTGTAAACCCTAGAAATGGTTGTGCGTGAAAATCCCAGTAACTGAGCATATTGTGAAATACTCAGACCGGCCCGTCTGGCACCAACAACCATGCCACGCTCAAAATTGCTTAAATCACCTTTCTTTCCCATTCTGACATTTCAGTTTGGAGTTCAGGAGATTGTCTTGACCAGGACCACACCCCTAAATGCATTGAAGCAACTGCCATGTGATTGGTTGATTAGATAATTTCATTAATGAGAAATTGAACAGGTGTTCCTAATAATCCTTTAGGTGAGTGTATGTCATTAGATGTGCAGTACATAATTATTTTTTTTTTATTAAAAACATAAATTGTTTCATTTCTGCACATATACAGTGCATCCAGAAAGTATTCACAGCGCCATGAACCAGCTACTGTCTGTCTGTGCACGACACCAACACAGTGTCACTGGACTTATTCAAACCAGCCAATGGACCGGTCGATCACTGAGCGAGTCTTTTGGTGTCTGTCATTATACCATTATGTTGTTCTGCTTAGACGGAGTCAAGTGCGCATCATTGATCATTATTCACACGAAAATATTATCTGCTATTTAGAACACAATTGAAAGCAGAATTGTCACGCGCCAAGCAATCCTCGCTAGTTAAAACATTAAAACACAGCATGCCACAGGAAAAGTGCTCAAAAGCAGTGCATCCACTACAAATATTTCTTCTTAAATTAATATAAAATATGTGTAACTTCTGGATAACAATTTCATGAAGTTTCAGTGCTTATCTTCATTAATGAGTGTGGCATATTTAATCTAAATGTGTATATCAGACGTATTTAAATCATCCTGTTTACTTCATTACTTCGCTCACTCCAGTAAAAAAGTGTGTACGCACGGTCTAGAGTGTCCGTACGGTGCGCACATATTTACCCCATAGTTGTTGTTTTTTTTATAAATCCCGATATATGTGTGGAAAAATGCGATGTTTATACACCAGGTCCCAGGTACAAACATTTCCACTTCGCTATTATCAGATGCTTTCTCATCACTGTCATTTTTGATGCGCGTTTATTTTGTTATTGAGAAGAAAGTGCGCAGCACATATTTACATATTCATCTAAATGTTCTCAGCAGTGTGGACGTGTTGAGATGTTCACTGCAAAGGTGTTTCCAACTTTTTAGTTCTAAGTGAAGAACGAAAAAGAACTTTGCGGTGATACCAGGGCCTTGAATCCCGTCTCATAAGTTACGTGTGCATGAGTGCGAGCACGAGAAATAAGTTGCTGGCTGCAGTTCACTTAGCGGCCACCGGTGTGGCTAATAACAAGAGTTTCTGAATCCTACATATAGACCCTTTAAAGGGACTTTGGCTACCCGTACAATATGTGACCCTGGACCACAAAACCAGTCATAAGTCACACGGGTATATTTGTGGCAATAGCCAACAATACACTGTATGGGTCAAAATTATTGATTTATCTTTTATGCCAAAAATCATTAGATAGTAAGTAAAGATCATGTTCCATAAAGATTTCGTAAATTTCCTACCATAAGTATATCAAAATGTATTATTATTAGTAATATGCATTGCTAAGGACTTCATCTGGACAACTTGCACCCTCAGATTCCAGATTTTCCAGCCAAATATTGTCCTATCCTAACATACCATACATCAATGGAAATCAATTTCAAAACATTGACCCTTATGACTGGTTTTGTGGTCCAGGGTCGCATATCACAGTCAAGTGTTATATTTTGTTTTTATTTAAAACATTTCATTAAAAAAAAATTAAGCATTTCTGTCATAATCCTGACCCACTACAACTCCAGAGGATGTGTGTATCGTAAGACTCTGAAATTCCCAGAGCATCACATTGGAATTCAGTGGGTGTATAATTATGTTCCACTTGGTCTGTGACCTCAGTCATTAATAACAAATTCCCTTTGTATTTGAGATCATTTTACATGCAAAGCACAACGATTACTGCATTATGACAATGTGTGTAGTGTGTTAATCCCATCCACACACCTGAGGAACTTGTTGAGGTCTCCGTGTTTCATGTACTCAAAGACCATGATAAGCGGGTCACCGTCCACACAGACGCCGTAGAACTTCACTATGTGATCGTGCTGAAGGTTGGTCAGCAGCTCGGCCTCCCGCTGGAAGTCTTTCCTCGCCGCAAGGGTGGGGTCCTTCAGGGTCTGCAGAGAAACAGAAGACAGACCGTTTATTGTCTAATAACCACAACATTTGATACTCAGCCAGATACTTGAGCACAGTGGGCAAAAATATAGATATTTTGGGGGAAAAGTTAAATTAAACTCCATATTTCAAAGACAAACCATAAATATTAGAGTATATCCAGGAATTAAATGTGCCTTTGCTATTGTTGTTTAAAAATAAATAAATAAATAAATAAATAAATAAATAAATAAATAAATAAATAAATAAAAAAAAATAATGTTGATTGCAAACTCGTTTGCATAGTTTGGAACCTAATGAGAAATTAGTCTCTGGAGACTTTAGTATCTTGACTAATCAAAGACATTTTTGGGGATTTATTCTGAAATTATTGATTTATTAATTAAATTAAATTAATGATATAACATTTTTAGACAAATAGACATATATAAAAAAATTAAACACGCCCATAAAATAATAAATACATTTTTAATTAACATTTTAAAATCAAATCATTAATATCGGAGGATATATTGTGGATATACAGGAATGAAATGTGCCTTTGTGATTATTATTTTGATACTCACGGTACAAGTAAATTAATTAAGGGACCTTAAATGAGTCAGTCAGTAATAAATAATTCAAGTGAACAATTAATCAGGTTAACGAGACTAACCTCTCCAACTAATCTGTATCTAAACAGATCTGTCTCTAATGGTTTATGAATCCTGAACAATTTACAATCTTATCCAATATGCCACAAACCAATGGAGCATGCTGAGCTATTTTTGACAGTATATTTACATGCATAATCAAAATGTAGACGAGTTGACACAATTAGTATATCATAGATGTCTAAAGTGCTTTAAATCATTCAAAACAGTTTCAGCTCATGTATTTTTTCCAGAATTTTAAACCTAGGGATGCCAAGGAAGATTCACAAATGACTAGCATGACGTCTTTGACTTGCTCCTGCCGCTCTTTGTCTTTTCTGGCAGATTAAATTGTTGCCTGTACACATCCGTCTTTTTGTCATCTTATATCCCGTCATTCACCGAAAAATAACCCCCCTTTGTGGCCTTGGCCGTGATATGTCAATCGGTTTCCCAGACGCTCTTGCAGCCAGATGCAGCATCACATTGTGTTTGTGAGGAATCGCTCCTTCAATTATGTTATAATTGCGTTTCGCCCTCAGAGCTCGCAGTTTAATTTTAATTAGAGCTACCGTGGGTTAATCCATATCAGGAATTGCAGAGAGGTTCATGCGTTCGAGATGGATGAGGGAACCAATTCGCAGATGGCGAGGTATCTATCCCTATCCATAATGCTTTATTACCCCTGTGTTGCAGAATTGGCCACCTGCACAGGCTGGAGAGAGCAGAGGGGACGAATCCAGCACCACCTGGGGGGCTGTCACTCGTAATAAGGGTCTGGAGGTCTTGGGCATCAGGTGGAGATGGGGGAGAGCAAAGGTATGAGAGAGATGCTGGCAGCTCTTTGGCCAAAATACAAGGAAAAACTTGACCTCTCTGAATTTGAGTTGGACGGCTTTCAAACAGCAGCTGCTGTGATGGAGCTCCATGAAGCCGACGAAGCCAAGCGGCTTCCCAGAGGAATGTTTTATTGCTTAGAGGTTGTTCTTTCAAAGCTGAGGAGACTCAATTAGCTTTCATTTAAGTATCAACTTTGCCTCAGACTTGCTGTTTTTCCTACAATTCCTCGATGAAAACGACACAATTGTTGAAATGCAGTGGGAGTATAGAGCTATAAAATGAATGTGGGTTGCATAGCTCAAACTCATTTCTCATTAGGTTCCTCTAAGAACAGCATGGTTTGGTCTCAGAGGAACCTACTGAGAAACGAGTTTATTGAGATCTCTGCCTTTTGATTGAAGAGACATTTTTGTGGTTAATTCTGAAAAGAAAAAAAAAGCCAATTGTAGAATCTTTTTATGGAGGTCTTGAACTGCAAAATCGACGAATAAATAAACATTAAAACAAGCATTGGTCAGCTGCTTTTCTTGAAGGCCAACTCAGTGAGCATTGTGTTTTAAATTTCATTGGCTGCTCCCACATGTGAATTGTCCAATGGCATTTTAACTTTGACAAATAGATGGATAAACATTAATTAAATACAGATTTTAATTTATATTTATGCATCAAATTGAAAAGGGAGTTATTACATTTAACTGTTTAAATCATGATTTAAATAAACAAATTTATTAATACATTTTATTTAGATTTCTTTTAGATTCCTTAATTTTATTTTTAAGTGGCACTACTAGTCATCTATTCTTTTTCTTAGGAGAAAAATCGTTTGCTCTCCATGTAATATCATTTCTCTTTAAGAGAAAGATTGAGATATCAGAGAGATCATTTGTGATTTTCTTCCAATGAGTTGGTGGTAAAGCAGGGCATGTGGCTGCTTGTGTCATTCTGCACATGAGAATCTTCTTTAGACACCATTGCAAGATTCTAAGAGGAACCGTCAGATCCATCGCTCTTGATCACAGCGTCTCCAGAATGATGTGCTTTGCTGGATGATAAACCGTCAATAGCAGACAGTGTTATTGCCCCAGATTTATTTTTCCAACCATCTTGGACTAAAGTGTCATACCATGAAAGCCAAAAATTCAGAAATATATATCTTTTCCTAAAAAATATATTTTATATTTCCCACAATGCCTTTTCTTTTTCTATTTATATGAATTTTGAATTAATTAATTAAATTAATTAAATATATAATGCTGATAAAACTGCTTAGGGAAGATTTAGGTGCTGGTAAGATAATTCCATGATATCTATAAGCCAAATATGAGCTAACCAGGTAGGTAGGTGGGTGGGTGGGCGGTTAGGAAGGTAGGTAGTTGAGTGTTTAGGTAGGTAGGTAGGTTGATTTTTGGTTAGGTAGGTAGGTGGGTTTGTGTGTGGGTATGTAGGTAGGTTGGTTGGTGGTTAGGTTGATAGGTGGGTGAGTGGTTACATAGGTAGGTTGGTTGTTAGGTAGGTATGTAGGTGAGTGGTTAGGTAGGTAGGTTGGTGGTTAGGTAGGTTGGTAGATGGGTGGGTGGGTTTGTGTGTGAGTAGGTAGGTTGGTTGGTGGTTAGGTTGATAGGTGGGTGAGTGGTTACATAGGTAGGTAGGTACACTCTAAAAAATGCTGGGTTAAAAACAACCCAAGTTGGGTTGAAAATGGACTAACCCAGCAATTGGGTTGTTTTAACCCAGCGGTTGGGTTAAATGTTTGCTTAAAACAACCTAACCGCTGGTTTAAAACAACCTGCTTTGCGTTGTTTTTAACCCACCATTTTTTAGAGTGTAGGTTGGTGGTTAGGTAGGTAGGTAGGTAGATGGGTGGGTGGGTTTGTGTGTGGGTAGGTAGGTTGGTTGGTGATTAGGTTGATAAGTGGGTGAGTGGTTACATAGGTAGGTAGGTAGGTAGGTTGGTTGTTAGGTAGGTATGTAGGTGGGTGGATGGATGTGCGGGTAGGTAGGTATGTAGGTGAGTGGTTAGGTAGGTAGGTTGGTGGTTAGGTAGGTAGGTAGGTAGATGGGTGGGTGAGTTTGTGTGTGGGTAGGTAGGTAGGTAGGTGGGGGGACAGTTAGGTAGGTAGATGGGTGGGTGGTTGGTTAGGTAGGTAGGTAGGTAGGTGGGTGAGTGAGTGAGTGGGTGGTTAGATAGGTATCCTCACTCACCCACCTACCTACCTACCTACCTACAGGGAATGACGGGATATAAGATGACAAAAAGACGGATGTGTACAGGCAACTATTTAATCTGCCAGAAAAGACAAAGAGGGGCAGGAGCAAGTCAAAGACATCATGCTGGTCCACTTGTGAATCTTCCTTGGCATCCCTAGGTTAGTACCTAGGCAGCTAGGTTGGTTTGTTGGTAGGTGGGTGAGTGAGTGGGCCGTTGAATAGGTAGGTGGGTGGGTTGGTAGGTTCCGTCGGGTGGGTGATTAGGTAGGTTTATAATATTATTTCTCAAATGATTAACATTATTTATGATAAAGCTGATAATTCTTCAAAAATGTTTCTCATGTAAAAATCTCATACACACAACAAAATACCAAGTATATGTTTGACTTCATACTTCATGTCAGCATCTGTGAAACCTTGAAACTTTGACATTTCTAAACTGACAGACACACTGACGCACTTATAGATCAGCATTGATCTGAAGACACCACCTTCAATAGACCGCCTCAGCTCACTGGACGGTGAGTTCCTCGACCTTGGTGAATAGTCTCATGTGGTAAACCATGTTAAGGCATTATCCAGGAACTGTCTGCCCACAGCAGTGACTCATTCCACTTTGTCTATGTCATGAAGACTAAACCACAGCACTGCAATATCTTAATACCCTCCCAAACCTTATATCAATGGCAAATATTAAACGCTATTGTAGCTGATCTCTCCTCGGAGCACAGCAGAGCTCTTTCCATCATTGATCTTAGTCAACAAATCCTCCACCACCAAGACGTCTAGCGATCGTTCCCCGAAAGAAACCCCTCTCTGGCGGGCACAAGAGGATCAACTTTATATGTCATTCGAGGGGGGCTGGAAAAAGGGGCCTGACCTTTCGAATGAGTACTGTGTAACTGGAGAGCGCAACGGCCCTGCTGGAATGGAGGGATCATCTCTTACCTTGACAGCCACCAGCATTTTGTCCTTAGTGGGGCTTAGGTTGTAGCACTCTGCCAGGAACACCTTCCCAAAGGCCCCTTCGCCCAGTTCCCTCTTCAGCACGATGTCTCTGCGCTTAATGTGCTGTACATCTGGAGGGGGAGAGAGAGAGAGGGAGAGATTGAGTGGATTGTGTGACAGTCTTCCTGCGGGCGGTGCTGCAAAACAGAGATTGAGAAATGTGTGAATTTCATGAGTCGGAATGCTGTCACTCAGGCTGATCAGGTAACTTAAAGGAATGTGGCACTAACTTTTATAACATATAGGGCCAGATTTACGAACAGCTTGTGCCAAACCCTCGTTTGGCGTTAAAAAACTACTGTCAGGATTTAAGGACACGCAGTGAAAAATTTGTGCTGAAAAGACGTGGACAGGGTTATTTTTGCAACTTTATTGCATATGCATTTGTAGGAGTTTCCCTTTCAGATGCAAAATTTATGGAAGGAGAGAATTTAAATGAATCATGCAAGTTGATTTACTACGGTTTGCGCTCATCAATTTACTGGTGTTTGCGCCATTATTTACTGGCCAAAATAAACATGTCTTAAACCAGTTGCTAATTTGCGCTGCTCTTGGTAGATTCCACTGGTCATTATGGAAATGATCTGTGTTCTTTCATTTGTGCGTCGTCAGGAGATCACGTGCAGAACTTTCCACTCCCATCAGCACTTTCATGGGATTGCACTCTCATGCTAATTTGTCTTGTTTAGTAAATCTGGCCCATAGACTGAAAGCAGATGAAATACCTTTTTATGAACAATTCACACAGAAATTTGTTAAATGACACATTTGTGAGATTTTATTTCAAATAATTTCAAACACATACATTTGGGAAAAATTCCATCCATTCTCCAAACCCATTATCCTCTGCAGGGTCACAGAGGATATATTAATAGTTTTATAATAGTTAATAAACTATTATAATAGTAAATAAGAATAAATACAATAATAATAATAATGATTATTATTGTTATAATAACAACAATGCTATAATAATAATAATAATAATAATAATAATAATAATAATAATAATATATATATATATATATATATATATATATATATATATATATATATATATATATATATATATATATATATATATATATATATATATATATATATATTACACTGTAAAAAATATTTAAAAAGTAAGTTACCTGGTTGCCTTAAAATTTTGAGTTCATTGAAATTAAAAATTTGAGTTCAACATTTTAAGGCAACCAGGTTACTTACTTTTTAAGTTAAACCAACAATATTTTTTTAACAATATATATATATATATATATATATATATATATATATATATATATATATATATATAAAATGAAATAAATTAATAATCAATTAATGTTTGTTTATTTAATGTTTGTTTATTAATGTTTGTTTATTTAAAAGCATATTATTAATATTCCAATCAATTAAATACAATAATTATATCAAGTCCTAAATGTCACACGGAAGGCTAATGTATCCTAAATACCATTTCATTTTGTGTTTAAATTATAAAGGGTAATGCGACTATATGCGAGGTAATGTAAAACTGCAAAACATAATGCACTGATGCAACCCTATAATGTAATTTGTTTTTCAGCATTCATGTACTTATCACTTTTAACCTAGATAGTTTCTGTGATCTCTGAAAGCGTTTAATTTAACCGGACTGCTAAAACGTATGCGTGTTGTGTATATTTACACAAAACACACACACATATGCGTTGTTTTTGTGTGAGCTCCCACCGGGAGCCGCGGTATGAAATGATCTAAACCCAAGAGATCAGGTGGATTTGCCACTGAAACAGAGATGAATGAAGTCACACTTGGTCCACTGGGCAGGGTAATGGAGCAGCAGCCAGTCTGCTGCCGGTTCAAGTCCCCGCTGAGCCTTACTGCAGCTCTGCCCTTGAGTGAGGAATGTAACCTCAAACACCCTAATAAATATCGCCACAACATTAAAGACGGCAGGTGATAATCTGCAGATCATCTCCTGTCTGACTTTGATGTACAGATAATCACTGGATGTTATAAAGAAATTTGATCGGTAGAACAACATATAGTGTGTGGGTCACCATGAGAAATGAAAGCAACCAAGAAAAGCTTTTTAAAAAGTGGTTGTTTTTAGAGCACTGTCAATGGTACTTTATGTTTGAGGAAATGCCTCACATTTTACACTCAAATAGGTATAGCTGTTGCATGCAAACTATATCAGGAAGACAAACTTGTCCACAGCAAAAGTACCCACTTTAGATATGTAAAATAAAGACATATACATAAAAAACTTGCAAGCTTCCATTCCGGAACAATTCGAGTCTTGGCAAAAATAACACAAAAGTAACTACTACTTTTACTTAAAATAGGCCTCATTCAAACAAGCAGAACCAAGTGTAAAAAACACATTCTTTCTTACTTTCTTTCTCGCATTGTACATATTCATTACAGCACAAGCCAATTTGCCCACACAGACACACACACGTCTGGTTCGCCATCTTTGTGGGGACTCTCCATAGACTAATAGTTTTATACTGTACAAACTGTATATTCTATGCCTTTACACAAACCCTACCCATCACAGAAAGCTTTTTACATTTTCAAAAAAACTCTATGACAATTCTGTATGATTTATAAGCTTCTCACTTTATAGGTTTCCTCATGTTTTCTTCCAATTTAGGTCCCCACGGTGTCACGAGTCCCCATGAGTCTGTGTGCATTCAGGTTGAAGTCCCCACCAGGATAGAAAAACACTCTCACTCTCACTCTCTCACTCTCACTCACTCACTCACTCACTCACTCACTCACTCACTCACTCACTCACTCACTCACTCACTCACTCACTCACTCACTCACTCACTCACTCACTCACTCACTCACTCACTCACTCACTCACTCTCTCTCTCTCTCTCTCTCTCACACACACACACACACACACACACACACACACAGACAGACACACACACACACACACACGTAAGTCTGGCGTGCTATCTTTCTGGGGACTCTCCATAGGCGTAATGGTTTTTATACAGTACAAAC
Organism: Paracanthobrama guichenoti; assembly: GCA_018749465.1. Classification (NCBI taxonomy): domain Eukaryota; kingdom Metazoa; phylum Chordata; class Actinopteri; order Cypriniformes; family Gobionidae; genus Paracanthobrama; species Paracanthobrama guichenoti. The sequence continues at coordinate 9,898,358 of CM031967.1, forward strand.
CGTATTTTCTATCCCCCTACACTAACCCTACCCCTAAACCTACCCATCACAGAAAACATTCTGCATTTTTACATTTTCAAAAGAACTCATTCTGTATGATTTATAAGCTTTTGTACCCATGAGGACCTCAATTTAGGTCCCCACGGTGACACGAGTCCCCATGAGTCTGAGTGCATTCAGGTTGAAGTCCCCACCAGGATAGAAAACATGTACACACATACACACACATGGTTTTACACAAAACATACAACAAAAATAATTAAGTTTGCCTTCGGATAATGCCCAATGCAATGCAATTTTCTACTAATTTAAAAGTAACATATTGAGCCCCAAAAATTTGATTCACTGTAAAAAAATATTTAAAAAGTAAGTTACCTGGTTGCCTTAAAATTTTGAGTTCATTGAAATTAAAAATTTGAGTTAATACAATGAACATTTTTGAGAATTGACATCACCCTTTATTCAAATAGTATTAAAAGATTTTGTAAGCATATTGCGTAATTGTGTTTTATTTGTTATAATGCAGTGAAACATGCCAAATTGTGTTATTTTCATGATTTATCACAAAAAAAAGTTGTATTTATGTGGTTCAGATACAATAATATTTTGAGTTTCTATTTATTAAACCCATTTCCTTCATTGTATTAACTCAACATTTTAAGGCAACCAGGTTACTTACTTTTTTAAGTTAAACCAACAATATTTTTGGAAATATTAGTGGTAAATATTTTAGGAAAAATGACGCTAATGCTTTTGCATTATGTCAAAAATGTTTTGCGTTTCCCAGAGAAATTTTGCTTACGCTTGCAAAACTTTTGAGTTCTTTTATGAGAAAAAAAGCGAAGTTTCTCGAGGGGATGCAAAACTTTTGTGAGCGGACACAAAGCTTCTCGGCAGAACGCAAAAGATTTGAAATGTAATTTTTCCTCCCATATTTCCTCCGCGTATTGTTCCCACCACAATAATGCATTGCACATACTTTTCCGAGTAGCCTTTCCGAATGTTGCACACAAGTTGATGCCCCATTTACAGTACGAATAGAAACGTCAAACAGAGCAGATTTAAATGTGGCTAGCGAAGCGCCAGTCGTGGTGATGTAAGGCAGCCTGAGCGGGTCTTTAATCTCTGTACCTTCCACCTGCTTCCATTCCCAGCTCCCAGTCTGCGGCGAGGCAGCGAGCTCCATATGGCCGACCACGACGGCATCTGGTATTTACTCCAAACAGGAGTTTGGGATAAGCCACAGTCCAACATCAACAATAACTGCCCAAAGTTACGAGTCATTCTGTTTGTTTTCCCACCAAAAAAGGCAAATTTTTGTGATGAAAAAACAAATATTGATGAATGGACAGCACTCAAGAATAGCCTTTTGTATTAGCTGGCAAACGCCCCGTTCTTCATCTAAGCAGAGCACCTAATCAGCAGAAACATATTAGGGACAATTTCATTTAGGGCTGCCGAGGCAATTGCACTATGTGGCAGGCATCCAACAAAGACGGTAAATATTTCAGCACACTCGATTGTACAAGTTTTTTTGGTTTTTTCCCCACAATGGCATCGGTGCAGATTAAGACAAAGGATGGCGAACACATGCATTACTTCCACACTAATTAAAAAGCATTTATTTAATCAGGACAGAAAAAGACCATGAGCTTGAGACAAAGATGGAGAGAGAGAAAGGGCTTTGTTTTCTCCATTTCCTGTCCTCCATTTTCCTGTGAGTGATAGGTTCACAATTAGCAGGTGACGGGCGCACTGGAAACGTTTTCAGCTTGCAGCGCAATTAAGAAAGTTACAAATTGCGTGGGCTAATTGTCTTATTACACCAACTGTTGTTTTGCGTTCACCTCACAGGCTGCATTGTGAGAGGGCACTCAGGAGAAGAGGTTACCCGCGCTAGACGTCGTCTGTCTAAACATAGCGAGCAGCTGGGAATACAGGACATCGGCTTCATCCTAATTAGGCCGTTTTCCTGCAGATGTTTACTTGGTGTCGCTGAAAATGACACAACAGACCAAACCATAGCTGATTTGGGTTCAAATGCATGTAAATCGCTGCTAGCAAACAAAAACAAAAACAGGATTAGGCTGGACCTTCCTGAAAGCAACGCTAAATGAATCTGAAAGAGCACCTGTTCGTTTCCAGTCAGCCACAAAGTCATTTCCTCCTGCGTGATGACTTAATGCACTTACAACCGTTTTGTAAATGACTCCTTTTAAAATGCTACTCTCTCTGAAGTCTGAGGAAAAGACCAAGTAAACACAAACGTTGAGTAGCAAGGAATCTGGAGCATTGTTGCTGAAAACTTGAGATGCTTTAAGAATCGTTTTATTAATTGCTTCAGAATCAATTCTGAATCAAACTCAAAATGAATCATGATGCTCCTGAAGATTCCATACCTAACTCCTGCAGGACATTTTCAGTTTAAACTAACATTTTGGGCCTGTTTACACCTGGTCACGTCATGTGTTTTTACTGATTTACTGAAACGGTTCAATTTACACTTGGCCACATAAATGTGTCTCCGTAAAACGAATATAAATGTGATCTTCAATTCCCATGCAATATCCCATTTGCTGAAGATATACTACGCTACTCTAGCCTGACGTCATCATACTCAGATTCTAGTCAGAATATGAGTCTGATACTGCTCCATTGGGCTGTGATTATGACCGAACCAGGAAAGAAAATGCCTCTGCACTCAATTGGATAAACCTACAACCAATCAGAGCAACGGAGCGATGCATAGTTGTCAACAGAACTCAACTGCACACATGCTGGAAGTAGAAGAAGAAGATCTTTGCCGGTGTTGAAAAGAATCTAAGGATACACGGAGTACTTACCAACACAATCATCATTTTTGAGAGAAATAGTAAAGGTGAACGCATATACGAACAAGTTCTCCATTTAGTAAACAAAATTCAACCCAAGCTCTCTTTGGTGACGTGGATGATTACGTTACTGTTGATCATCTGTCCATCATCGTATAAAGCCCGCCCTGACAATCTGATTGGTTCGAACAGCTCTGAATCGAGCACAGTTGCTCCACAACGGATCAAGTCCAGACTGAACTTCCCAACCTCAAATGTTGTGGGCGGGGCTAAGTTCGGCTGGCATCCAGGCTACAGCAACTCATCTAATCCATGTGTGTTGCAGTAGCTCTGTCATATCTAGCTATAGCATGTCATTTAAACGTATAACACGCTCGCATATCTGAATACTATTTATTATTATTAACATTAAGAATAATTGACTGATTGATTAGTCAATAAAAACTAATCATGAAAACCAAGAAAGTAATGCATCTAGAAATACTGTTTGCCCAATGTTTTAGCCTAATTAAAAATAACTTGCACCTTGAGAACAACACGCCCACCTTAAATAGAGCTTTGTGTGACAAGGCCACATGTTGTGTTTGCAAAGATGTCCAAGTGTTATTTTTTCACTGTCTCTGTTAAACGAGCACATGTGCTATATAAGCGCCCTCAAGATACTATTAATAAAGCATGGGGGAGTGCAGCCATTTGCAGGCAAGGTTAATGCGAGCCTGTCTTCTGCGGTGTCCCTGGTTGCGTGTTTACATCCTTTGCTTACTATCGGGACTGGCTGTCAGAAGAAGGCCCGCAAGGACTGTCGGAAGGGGGCCGTAGGACGTGTTCCTGTCTGTAAACGCACATACACACACCCTCTCCCTGTCCATCAGAAGACAGACTGCAGTGCATAGACACGCCCACTTGACAACCATGTGTCCTACATACACACGACTGTGCCGCTTCCTCACTCTCCTCCAAGAACACGTAACAAAGCATCTCTAGCTGATGAATCAGGCCTGCCGTGAAAATGAACATCTCGGCGGACTGAATGCAGGTATAGGTTTATGTAATGGCCACAAATAAAGTATTAAAAAAATATATATTTAAAAAGAGCCTCTAAATACACAATTTAACACAAGATTTTTATATATATATATAATTTAATATAATACAAATATAATTAGAATATTGTATAAAATAACTATATAATGTGTTTGTACAAGACTCTATTATATATTTATTAAATGTTGTGGTTTATATGTAAAAATAGTATTTTACCATATAATTGTATAGCTTAATAACTATATAATTGTATTATTATCTCTATTATATATTTATATTATAAAAATCTATTTTTTTAATATAACTAATAATGTTAATTAATACCTAAATATTGTTTGTATGTGTGCGTATAATGATTGCATATATTGATATTAGTGTCTTTGAAAGTCAATATATATATATATATATATATATATATATATATATATATATATATATATATATTTTTTTTTTTTTTTTTTTTTTCCTGCATAATCAAAACATCACTTTATGAAATATATGTAAATATAAGTCAGGGGAAGTGTATAAAGCTATATTAAAATTGTAAATTAAAAAGTTGAAGATAAAGATATATATATATATATATATATATATATATATATATATATATATATATATATATATATATATATATATATATATAGGACATATAAAGAAAGGACACCTATTGAATTCCATGGTTTTCTTATTAGGACATTATAAAAAAATCATATAGTCCTTGGAAGGTCTTAACATTTGTAAAATAAAACTCTCAGATGAACAACACATGACATATCACACCGTGTCATTATTTATTTAACAAAAACTTGGCCAAAATGGAAAAGCCATGGGTGACAAACTAACTTACTGTTAATATAGGAATGAAGAGGGCAAGTAGCAGTTAGGCACTGTCTAATCAAATGTCTTTGATTAATTGATCATCATAAAAGCAGAAGTTTTATCAGTTTGCTGGTCTTGAGCATTCAGGTGTGTGTTAACACAATGCCAAGGAGGAAAGACATCAGCAATGATCTTAGAGAAGCTGTTGCTGCCATCAATATGAGAAGGGTTATACGGCCATTTCAAAACCATTTGAAGTCCATCATTCTACAGTGAGGAAGATTATTCACAAGTGGAAAACAGTCAAGACGGTATCTTCACAGGAGTGGACATCCCAGCAAATTCACCCAAAGATCAGACCATGCAATGCTCAGAGAAATTGCAGACAATCCAAGAACTACATCTCAGACTTGTTAAATGTTAAAGTTCATGGCAGTACAATCAGAACAAGACTGAACAAGTATGGCACGTTTGAAAGGGTTGCCAGGAGAAAGCCTCTTCTCTCTAAAAAGAACATGGCAGTATAGCTTAGGTTTGCAAAGTTGCATCTGAACAAACCATAAGACTTCTAGAACAAAGTGGAGATGTTTGGCCATAATGCACAGTGCCAAGTGAGGCGAAAACCAAACAAAGCATATCAGCACAAACACCTCATACCAACGGTCCATCAAGCTGATGGGGGGTTGATGATGTTTGGCTTGTTTTGCAGCCACAGGACCTGGGCACCTTGCATTCATTGAGTCGACCATAAACTCCTCTGTATACCAAAGTATTCTAGAATCAAATGTGAGGCCATCCGTCCTACAGCTAAAGCTTGGCCGATATTGAGCCATGCAACAGGACAATGATCCCAAGCACACCAGCAAATCTAGAATGGATGAAAAAGAAAAGAATAAAGGTGTTGCAATGGCCCAGTCAAAATTCAGACCTCATCCTGACTGAAATGTTGTGGCAAGAGCTGTGCATAAATGCCAACAAACCTCAATAAACTGGAGCAACGTTGTAAAGAAGAGCAGGCCAAAATTCCTCCAGAACAATGTGAGAGACTGATACTTACTGCTGCTAAAAGTGGATCTACGGGCAACTGAATCATAGGGTGTCCATAGTTTGTCACCAATGGTATTTCCATTTTGGCTTTATTTTTGTTAAATAAATAATGACACTATGTAATATGTCATGTGTTTTATGGTAATCTGAGGTTTTATTTTTCTAAATTTTAAGACCTGCCAAGAACCGGATGATTTTTTATTATTATGACCTGATATGGAAAACCATGGAATTCAATAGGGTGTCCTTTCTTTTTCACATGGCTGTATATATACTGTATCAGCACCCCATTTTACCCCATTTGCTCAGGAAAAATCAGATACATAATCTAAAATAAAGCAGACACATGTAGGTAAACTATATGGCTCATGGGGGAGGGATCCTGTTAAAACCCAGTCAACAGCAGGTGGAACACAAGCTCCGTGTGGCCATTCGCTGACACAATACCACAAATATAATTCATGCATTACTATGATAAATATCTTTCCCCAGGTCTTTCCTACAGGGGAATTTCAAATACAGCATACAGTAGTACGATATCTAAACACACCATTTCAAAGGCCTACATGTCACAAAAAAAAAAAAAAAAATAGCTTCAAGATGAATTACCTACTTATGTCCCCTATATATATATATATATATATACAGTCAAACCAAAAATTATTCAGACACCAGAAATAGTTTTTAATAGTGCGTGCAGGACACTATAGTTAATTTATGTAAGTGAGGATAGCAAAGTAAAGTAAATTGTAAACCCAAAAATTCTTCATACAGTGGACTACCAGTAAAATTGATCAAAATTTGGGACCAAAATTCTTCAGACGCTTTGACCTGACCATTTTCTTTAATTGCTAATGCGACCTTTCACACCACAGACTGAACAAAATGAAGCATTGCTTGGTCATTGGTTGACCTAAATTGGTATTATCTAATTGTGAACTTAAATTTAAAAGCTGACAGCTGATTGGTTGATTGTAATCCATTCCATACCTTTCTATCAAAGTTATCTGACATTATCAAGATGACTGTCACTCAAGTTGAATAAAAGAAGAAAATAAACCAAAAAATATAAATGTATAAGCAAGGAGTGGTGGTTGTAAAAAATAAAAGACTAAGCAATTCGCGCCCTGAACGACAAAAACAGGGTAAGCAAACATGACAATCACATGAATAAGAGATGAAGCTTAACCGCGGGCAATGGCGTGTGAAAAAGCTTGTTGATGATGTGTGGAGAAGATGGGCTCAAGAACGAGATTCGAGCTCTGTGGTGGTGCCGTACATATAGGAGAGGTGTAACGTGAGCAATGACAGTCAATTTGCCGCTATGAGTTAGTCATTCATGCACTATAAGACAGTGAGGGAATAACAGACCAGGCAGGGATGTTTATACTTGAGTGTTTATTGCCGCTATTGAATATGAAGCAAAAACAGCGAATGCATTCTGCGGCTGCAGTACTAATCAATCTATTGTGACACAAAAGACACAGCTGAAATCGATGTATATTGAAAAAGATTTTATGAAAATGCCTACAAGATAGAGTTGTAATCATCTGCCAGGGCTGGGCTTTTCGAAAAAAATAAGAAGAAATCAGGACGTTTAAAGGAGCAAATAAATTAAATGGCGCAATGCTAGCATCAATCAATCGGTTTTTTGGCTCTTTAGTGCATATTGTTTGACAATTTTAGAAAATCATAGAACAAAAACAGCTTTATTTATGCTTTCTCATGATCAGAAATACCAATCAATATCCCTCTAACAACGGAAAGTTAGATACAAAGCTGTACTTAAACACTTTCGATTACAGGAAAATGGAAAAATGTGTCACTCGTTCTCGATTACAGAATTCCTGTGTTTTCATCTGATCCTGAAGCCTGGATTAACCTCCAACCCTTTCCAGCTCTGCGGGAAGGGAACTAATGGAGTGTGGGACATGTTAGTCCACAGCACGTCACATCAGCTCTTCTGAGATGGAGTGATCTGGAGAATACAGTCCCCAGATGATTGATCTGGAAAAAATTATGTGGGTCCAAAATGTTCAAAGCTGTCAGAGCTTGTCCATTTTCCAATGAGAACACTGTGCAACAGAGGACCATCTATTTTTATTCTATCTATCTAGCTTTCGGGCAGAAACCTTGCATCTCCAAAAAATCCTACTTTTTGAAAAAGATTAAACACTGTGATGTCAACATTGATACTGTGGCTTTATTTATTTTCAGACACTTGCATGTCATTATATTAACATTTTTCAAAAATCAAGCTTAAATTAGATTTTTGACCAGCAAATTTCGGTTAATTTCTGACAGATCTACGTGTTTCGTCCATCAATAGAACGGCCGCATCTGAAGCAGTAAGGGTATCGCTTTACGTTTTCATCAACTTACAGGTTATAAAGATCACAGTAGTTATGTGGGCGCTCAGTGTTTTCTGTAATTTGGCCAAAATGTTCCATTGACGGAAATCTCCATCGTTTATGAGACAACGCTTCCCTGTCACTGACAAAAAATTCCAGCTTTCTGTGTTTTAACTGTTATACATTAGGGGGCACTATTACACATCTTCTGAAAGAGTACTGAATTTCCTGATCAAAACACATTCGAAGAAGCAGCAGAAACAAGCGAAGTCAAATGTAAACAGATGCATATGTAAAATAACGCAACATTAAACAGCATATAAATCAAAACGACCTAATGTTACTGAATGAAAGGTCGAACCAGAACGAGCTATAGGACCGTGCAGGCATTAAGGGTGTTGATGGACTCAATCTAATCCATCAGTGTTTTAATCATTGTTCTGAATCCGATCCAGACGTATTCTTTGACAAACATGTCATGGTACTCCTTTAGTGTCATTTTTCGAAGTGCCATTGCTCACATGAGAAACCTTTGGCATCATACACAGACGCGTTGAGCATGGGAATGTTATTGTCATGATGAAATTCTATATAGGGTTATAATTTTGCCATTATAACATGTTGGAGTGTGATTCTCAATTTAATCAGCCAGCATAATTTATTTTATTTTTTTATTTACACTATTTAGACATGTAACCCAATCCAACCCCACCCCTAAACCTACCCATTTCTGTATTATATGATATAAAACATAGGATATAACAGGCAGATACGACTTCAAAAAGTACAAATATTCCAAGTGTTCCGAGGCCAAATTGATTTTTTTTTAAAGAAAAAACCCAAAAGTGATCACCGTCTCTATCGAAATTGCCGCGTGAAGAAACGTTATGTCAGCTTTGATAGTGAAATTGCATTGGCTCTTGTATGTCTCATGAGCGATTGCGTCATTACGTCAGCTTTTATTGTGAAATGGCATTGGCTCTCGTGTGTCTCGTGACCGGTTGTTTCATGCTAAAGAGTCAGGTGTACCTTATGAATAAGATGCGTTCATGGAACGGTGGGATAATTTCAGCGATTAAAACATTAAGATCCACTCTGTTCTTCACATAAAAATATTGTATGGCTTTATTAGACTTGGAATGCAACATGAGTTAATACTTTTATACTGATTTTGCAATAAATACCCGTGACTGTACATTTATTTACCTGTTACATGTTTTATATTGTTGAGAAGTGGGTAGGTTTAGAGTAGGAGTGGGGTTACTTGCTCCAAAATATAAAAGTAGCCTATAAATATTTATAAAATCATGTCTACTTTTACAAATGCAAATAGTTATCCGTCTTGAGGCAAACAATTAAACGCAATGGAATACCCTGCACATCAAAAAAAGGATGCTATACTGTGTTAAGCGACGCTGTGGGGTCCTAAACCAGCGTTAATATGTGACGAACTGGAAGTGAGAACATGTTGAGTTATGAGGTTTAACCATTGACTGAATAAAACAATGGACGTAATGTCCGTGACGTCACTCGTAGGTTTCTGAAGAGCATTTTTGAAGCCCAAAGTGGGCGGAGCTGGCCGTCGCCATCTTGGCAGCACTGCGCGTCACTCTCGGATAACCGAAAATGGGCAAAGAGGTGGGACGTGGGTGGAGCTGAGGTGCCTGTTTGCTGAAACCACACTTGCCTAGCTCGAGCATAGTGGAAATCCACCGGTCACTCAAGTGGCCACGCCCTTAATTATGCAGAATTCTAAGGCTAAACGGAGTTATAAAAGAATTCACCTCCCTCACAGTTGTCATGAAGGGCAAAATTAGCTATATAGATCAAAACCACTTTTTGTACCAGGCTGTAAAAATTTTTTTCTGCTGTAAAGTTGGGCATTTTAACATGGGGGAGATACAGATTTGACTCCCTTTTGGAGTCTGTCTCTAGCAGCCAGTCGATGAACTGCAGTTTAAGTCACTTCCACTTCCGCTTCAAGAGAGACCTGAAGGTTGCCGCTTGGGTTTAACAAACAGTTTACTGATGTTTCCACCTCATATCTTGATTTATCAAATACAACACTCAAGTTAATTATGAAATTTTGAGTTTCAAACATCCTGTGAGTAGGAGAGATTTCTAATAGCGCCTCAAAGGAGTTTACAAACATCCAAACCTGACCTGTTCTGAAGATTACCCTGGAAGATTTACATTCATTACATAAGCCATCTCTTGTTGTGAATGCGTGAACGAGCACACGCGTAAACACACACGGGTCATTTAGACCCAGTGCTCTCAATTATCTGGTACCTGAGAGTACATTTGTGCACGGGGTCTGTGATAGGCTTTTTCCGACGAGCTCTTGAGAGATGAAAAAGCTTGAGCCGTGTCTCCGAAAATAATGAATGCATTACTATTGAAAACACACCGGGCCAGAAGTCAACAAACTTAATTCAACCAGATTTATATACAAACCAATTTGTGTACCAAACAAGGCTAATCCACAGAGCACGCATACCGTTCGATGTTTCGCCCCAGGTAATTGTGATTTAGTACAGCGTCTCTCGGGCGACAGACGACGGAGGTCGATGCATAAAAGTTACAGCATCAAAACAGTTATGTCAGTCACATCTCTGCCTTAAGAGCTAGGCCTTTATTTACAGCTTTATTGGGTTAATTAATTAGGTTGCAGTGGCAGCAGTGGCTAATGATTTTATTATGCTCCATATTGTGGGAGAACGGACGGGGAAAGGGAAGGATGATGAGGAGACGTGATGAAGGTTATACATTGTTGGCAAATGACCGTTACGCCACTATGTTGCAATTAGAGTGTTTTAATGAGTTGGAGGGGGATGCATTAGCATTTATAGTGTGGTACAGGCTATCAACAGGGCAAACGACACAAGAAAGAGCATGGCATGGATAAAGTTGTTTATATTAGCAGGTCTTTGTAGGATTTCAGTCATAGCAAGGCTTAGCCCCTTGTAGTGACCGCGTTTTACTTAAATGCATAGTTCACCCAAAAATTAAGAGTAGTCATTTACTCACCCTCATGTCATTTAAAATATGTATGGCTGACTCTCTTCTGTGCAAACACAAAAGAAGATATTTTGAAGAATGTTTCAACTGTTTTTGTCCCTAGAATGAAAGTCAGTGGGGTCCAAAACAACCTTGGATACCACTGAATTTCATTGTATGGATGGACAAAGAAAAAAAGAAGAGACTTTTTTTTTTGTTTGTTTTTTTCTTCAAAATAACCAACTTTGTGTTCCACAGAATTAAGAACATCATACATGTTTGGAAATGACAAAAGCATGAGAAAATGATTGTCCATACAATGAAAGCCAGTGGGCTCCAAAACAACCTTGGCTCCCCATTGACTTTCATTGTATGAGCCAAAAAAAAAAAACAAGGAACGAAGGAAGGAAGGAGAAAAAAAATTAGAATCTTTAGTGTTCCACAGAAGAAAAGGTCATACAGGGTTGGAAAGACATGACAGGGTTAGAAAGAGAAAATCATAAAAAAAAATGTTTGGATTAAATCATAAGACATGTAAACAATATATATATATATTTTTTGAAAAATTAAATATATTAAATTTATTTTACTTGTAAAGAAATCACTTTCAAGAGAAATAAATGAATAATGCACTTAAATTGCACTTTTCTCAAATTAACATCTCAATTTCAGGCATAAAAAGGCTCTTTCTAAATATGCGATTATGTTACAAAACTTGTGTGCCGTTTATTAGAATAAAGGGTTGACACATCTTACCCCACTGCCCACTATATGTTATGTAATCAAAACTCAAATATACATAAAAAAATTAAAACAATTCACACAAATCACACATTTTTAGAGGTCTTAAGATGAAAGACACTGGGCTGAAGTCCCCCTTAAGAAGGTCTCAAATTGCCTTTGAAGTAACATTAACGAACTAAACTAAATACAACATTTATCATGCCTGACAAACACAACTACAGCCAACTGGATCCAGAACTGAGAACGTCATTACTGATGCAACTTAACACATCTGAAAGCCTCAAACTCTCCCAGTCTGCGTAAACATTTCATGCTATGACGACTGGGGCCCGAATGGAAGAGATTAAGACATTGATGGATGAGAGGAAGGGGGCATGACATCTGGAGATGGGGTAGAGCGCTCGGATTCAAGTCAATCTTTTGATATTGATTGCATCTGAGGCAAATTCATTTCCAGCACATGATCTGAGAGCAGAGAGGGGCGATTGCTCGCCGGTGGGATATGGGAGGGTGCGAGGAGGTACCGTCCTATCAATTACCCTGAAGTGTGGGGCTTTTAAACAGAGATCCCGATTCTGCCTTAGATGGCCCTAATCATTGTATCCTTTCCTTTGATGATTTGGCATTTGGCTCTGGATGGGATGTTGTTATGGCTTCCTGGCTCCAAGAAAAGAGGATGAGGGACAGGATGAAGGGAGGCACAAGAGAGGGAGGGAAGAAGGAAGAAGATGAAAGGTGAGAGAGTGCAGACGGGGAGGACCATGATGACCTCATCCAGAGGACTTATTCAGACATGGCTATAAAGATCTCATCTGTCATAGTTTGTCTGATCATTAGGCGATTTAAAACTCTGCTGCCTTCGATATCTCCTGCCAGCCCTCAGGACGAAGAGCTTTCTGACAGGTGGTACAGACGGCAAAGCTTATAAACGGCATTTTGCTCCACAGCAAAAATCCAATGAACACACTGTGAGCTCTGTGGAGAACAAATAGGTGTCTTTTGGTTATCACAGATTAGCCGTGTTTAAACAACGCTAAGACGCGGTGCAAATTGGTTTCCGAGGGCTTCCCGTTTTCAGTTGATGCATCGGTCTTAAAATGACAGATCAAAAAAAGTCTGCAACTCACACACTACGAGCGCAGAAAACTAAAATCTCACGTCAAAACAATGTTAGGAAGATTGACACGATGGACTCCAGTAAAAATTAGGGCTGTCAATTAATTACAAAATATCACAAATAATTGCATATATTGATACTAGCAGAAAAATATTAAATAAAAATAATTTTTTATTTAAATTGGCCTTATAGTAAGAAAATTAGATATATGCAAATATAAGTCAAGGGGCATAAAATTTTTATATATATATATATATACACTCACCTAAAGGATTATTAGGAACATCATACTAATACTGTGTTTGACCCCCTTTCGCCTTCAGAACTGCCTTAATTCTACGTGCCATTTATTCAACAAGGTGCTGAAAGCATTCTTTAGAAATGTTGGCCCATATTGATAGGATAGCATCTTGCAGTTGATGGAGATTTGTGGGATGCACAGCCAGGGCACGAAGCTCCTGTTCCACCACATCCCAAAGATGCTCTATTGGGTTGAGATCTGGTGACTGTGGGGGCCATTTTAGTACAGTGAACTCATTGTCATGTTCAAGAAACCAATTTGAAATGATTCAAGCTTTGTGACATGGTGCATTATCCTGCTGGAAGTAACCATCAGAGAATGGGTACATGGTGGTCATAAAGGGATGGACATGGTCAGAAACAATGCTCAGGTAGGCTGTGGCATTTAAACAATGCCCAATTGGCACTAAGGGGCCTAAAGTGTGCCAAGAAAACATCCCCCACACTATTACACCACCACCACCAGCCTGCACAGTGGTAACAAGGCATGATGGATCCATGTTCTCATTCTGTTTACACCAAATTCTGACTCTTCCATCTGAATGTCTCAACAGAAATCGAGACTCATCAGACCAGGCAACATTTTTCCAGTTTTCAACTGTCCAATTTTGGTGAGCTCGTGCAAATTGTAGCCTCTTTTTCCTATTTGTAGTGGAGATGAGTGGTACCCGGTGGGGTCTTCTGCTGTTGTAGCCCATCTGCCTCAAGGTTGTGCATGTTGTGGCTTCACAAATGCTTTGCTGCATACCTCGGTTGTAACGAGTGGTTATTTCAGTCAAAGTTGCTCTTCTATCAGCTTGAATCAGTCGGCCCATTCTCCTCTGACCTCTAGCATCAACAAGGCATTTTCACCCACAGGACTGCCGCATACTGGATGTTTTTCCCTTTTCACACCATTCTTTGTAAACCCTAGAAATGGTTGTGCGTGAAAATCCCAGTAACTGAGCAGATTGTGAAATACTCAGACCGGCCCGTCTGGCATCAACAACCATGCCACACTCAAAATCACCTTTCTTTCCCATTCTGACATTCAGTTTGGAGTTCAGGAGATTGTCTTGACCATGACCAGACCCCTAAATGCATTGAAGCAACTGCCATGTGATTGGTTGATTAGATAATTGCATTAATGAGAAATTGAACAGGTGTTCCTAATAATCCTTTAGGTGAGTGTATATATATATATATATATATATATATATATATATATATATATATATATATATATATATATATATATATATATATATATATATATATATATACACTGCTGTCAAATGATTAATCATATCCAAAATAAAAGTTTGTTTAATTATAATATATGTGTGTGTGTATATGTGTATAATTATATATATATATATATATATATATATATATATATATATATATATATAAATGCACACACATGCATGTATATATTGAAGACACATTTATTATATTTATATATAATATAATTATATTAATATTTATATAGTATATACATGCAAATATTTCTTAAATATATACATGCATATATGTGTATTCAAATATACATAATAATTATACACAGTACACACATATATTATGTGTAAACAAACTTTTATTAATCGTTTGACAGCCCTGATATGTGTTTACAGTTTTAATTTACTATACATATTTTAATGTATAAAATAACACTAAATTGACAAATGTATTAACCCTCTTAAAAAAGAGCATAAAAAAAAAAAAATAGCACACACACATTTTTTAAATACTATTTTATTTTTAAGAGGGTTATTATGTGTCAATTTAGTGTTATTTTACACATACAATATGTATAATAAAATATAACCCTAATTGCAATTGTATTGTTTACACAAACTTATATACTTGTACATCTAACATTCCAATGCATAGTCCACATGCATTACAGTCTTAAATACATCCTTCAGCGCATAGACTGCAAATATCGGATTCCATCTGGATGACTCAGGTCTGCCATAACTACAGTACTGTCATTTAAAACAGCCCAGGGAAGCAGTTAAAAAGATAAAACTTGAGGCCTCTCCAAACATCATGCAAAATGATTACCCTTGACTCAAATAAAAGAGCCTAGCGCACTGGAAATCTGTTCCGTCAACGCTCGCATTCCATCATTCCCGCTGCACAGTGCTCTCCCATTACCAAACAGGCTCTCCGTTAATGTCCTGCAAGAAATCTAAAGCTATCATCTAATACAAACTGACAGATGATAAAAATACAGATTCATTAAAACGCCAGCACCGGAGCGCCAGGAGGCAGAGCCAGGGCTGAAGGAATAATAGGACCTCGAGCAGATATGTATCTGTCATTAGGCCAGCAGAACAGTCCAGAGTCGCACCCCCTTCAACGCTCCCTAATAAGGATTAATTTCCTGCGGTGGTTACACCTGTAGCAAATGGGAGAAGGCCGACCACAAGGTGTGCACCATCAGCACGCTTATTGTCAGCCGATGCTCCCCATGGTTCACCGGAGAAGGTCATCAGTCTTTTAGACGGGTTTGATTCTTTCAAGAGGGGAATGTCAGAGGAAATATTAATAAAGTGCTGTGATTTAAAAATCATTTGACATGCATGAGGCTTTTGTGAAGATTTAGAGAGCCACTTTAACTTGTGTCAAATGTCAATGATTTAAAATGAAAAGTTGTGATATGGCAGTAGCATAATGTGATTCACTCAAGCAGGACATTTACCAACACCAATTCCAATCAACCAAGATTTCAATTTTTCATTTTCCAATCCACCAGATTTTAGGACTAGGTTTAGGGTTTATTCTGTATGTTTTATATATATATATGCTGTCAAATGATTAATCATATCCAAAATAAAAGTTTGTTTACACATAATATGTGTGTGTGTGTACTGTGTATAATTATAATTATATATATATATATATATATATATATATATATATATATATATATATATATATATATATATATATATATATATATATATATATATGCCAAAACATGAACAAATTACATCTATAAATATATGTCATTTATTCATGTTTTTTGCATTTAAAAGAGTATTTTGAAGTATTCTTTTAGAATATTATAAATGTCTACATCCTTGCTCATTTAATGCATCTATGCTAAACTAAAGTAATAATTTTGCAAGTGACAACAAGCTTTTACTAATACTATTTTATTTTAAAATACTATGGCTATTCTTTATCTTCACATTTTTATTTACAATTTTAATGTAGCTTTTTTATGTCCCCTGACTTATATTTACATATATTGGACCCACTTTATATTAGGTGGCCTTAACTACTAAGTACTAACATTTAAATTAATAATTTGATACAATGCACTTAATGTGTACATACATGTTTTTACATTGTATTTTATACATTACCTGCATGTAATTACATCCGTAATTAATTTCTGTAGTTACATTTATAACTACACTGTTGACACTTCCCTCGCACCTAACCCTACCCTTAAACTTACCCCATACCACCACACCCGTCCCTAACCCTACCCTTAAACTTACCCCATACCACCACACCTGTCCCTAACCCTACCCTTAAACTTACCCATACCACCACACCTGTCCCTAACCCTACCCTTAAACTTACCCCATACCACCACACCTGCCCCTAACTCTACCCTTAAACTTACCGATACCACCACACCTGTCCCTACCCCTACCCTTAAACTTACCCCATACCACCACACCTGTCCCTACCCCTACCCTTAAACTTACCCCATACCACCACACCTGTCCCTACCCCTACCCTTAAACTTACCCATACCACCACACCTGTCCCTAACTCTACCCCTTAAACTTACCCCATACCACCACACCTGTCCCAAACACTACCCTTAAACTTACCCCATACCACCACACCTGTCCCTACCCCTACCCTTAAACTTGCCGATACCACCACACCTGTCCCTAACCCTACCCTTAAACTTACCCATACCACCACACCTGTCCCTAACCCTACCCTTAAACTTGCCGATACCACCACACCTGTCCCTAACCCTACCCTTAAACTTACCCATACCACCACACCTGTCCCTAACCCTACCCTTAAATTTACCCATACCACCACCTGTCCCTAACTCTACCCTTAAACTTACCCATACCACCACACCTGTCCCTAACTCTACCCTTAAACTTACCCCATACCACCACACCTGTCCCTACCCCTACCCTTAAACTTGCCGATACCACCACACCTGTCCCTAACTCTACCCTTAAACTTACCCATACCACCACACCTGTCCCTAACCCTACCCTTAAACTTACCGATACCACCACACCTGTCCCTACCCATACCCTTAAACTTACCCATACCACCACACCTGTCCCTAACCCTACCCTTAAATTTACCCATACCACCACACCTGTCCCTAACTCTACCCTTAAACTTACCCCATACCACCACACCTGCCCCTAACTCTGCCCTTAAACTTACCGATACCACCACACCTGTCCCTACCCCTACCCTTAAACTTACCCCATACCACCACACCTGTCCCTACCCCTACCCTTAAACTTACCGATACCACCACACCTGTCCCTACCCCTACCCTTAAACTTACCCATACCACCACACCTGTCCCTAACTCTACCCTTAAACTTACCCCATACCACCACACCTGTCCCAAACACTACCCTTAAACTTACCCCATACCACCACACCTGTCCCTACCCCTACCCTTAAACTTGCCGATACCACCACACCTGTCCCTAACCCTACCCTTAAACTTACCCATACCACCACACCTGTCCCTAACCCTACCCTTAAACTTGCCGATACCACCACACCTGTCCCTAACCCTACCCTTAAACTTACCCATACCACCACACCTGTCCCTAACCCTACCCTTAAATTTACCCATACCACCACACCTGTCCCTAACTCTGCCCTTAAACTTACCCATACCACCACACCTGTCCCTAACTCTACCCTTAAACTTACCCCATACCACCACACCTGTCCCTACCCCTACCCTTAAACTTGCCGATGCCACCACACCTGTCCCTAACCCTACCCTTAAACTTACCCATACCACCACACCTGTCCCTAACCCTACCCTTAAACTTGCCGATACCACCACACCTGTCCCTAACCCTACCCTTAAACTTACCCATACCACCACACCTGTCCCTAACCCTACCCTTAAATTTACCCATACCACCACACCTGTCCCTAACTCTACCCTTAAACTTACCCCATACCACCACACCTGCCCCTAACTCTACCCTTAAACTTACCGATACCACCACACCTGTCCCTACCCCTACCCTTAAACTTACCCCATACCACCACACCTGTCCCTACCCCTACCCTTAAACTTACCCCATACCACCACACCTGTCCCTACCCCTACCCTTAAACTTACCCATACCACCACACCTGTCCCTAACCCTACCCTTAAACTTACCCCATACCACCACACCTGTCCCTAACTCTACCCTTAAACTTACCCCATACCACCACACCTGTCCCTAACTCTACCCTTAAACTTACCCCATAACCTTACCCATATTCCACTTCAATATCATGAAAAAGTGTTTTGCAATACAATATGAACACAATAAGTACACTGTACTTAAGTATTTAAGGCCACCTAATATAAAGTGGGACCCATATATTTTATAAAGTGATGTTCTTACTGTAAGCGCAAATTAAATAAAAAATTGCAGGTAATGGAAATAAAAATAAAATATATTGACTTTCAAAGACACTTTTTTTATTTAGGTTTTTTCAGCTAGTATCGATATATGCAATTATTTGTGATATTATGTAATGAATTATATTTGTTGTTTGATTGCCATTATTATTATTATATAGATACTGAATTATTATTAATATTATTATTATTTCTATTGGCTTCCATTGTATGGATAAAACAGTTGAAACTTTCTTCAAAATATCTTCTCCTTAAACAGGCATCTACTGTAAAGACATTTTTAGATCATAAAAATGAAATCTGTTTACAGCTATATTCTGATTTAGCATGCCCAAGGAATATGACTGTATTCATCTCTATGAGCAGCATTTGTTGCATCCTCAGAGCTGTTATTGAATCTATTGCTATGATATTTCTACTGTAACAACACAGGATTGCTTTTAAGATAGACACTATTCTTTGTCCACCATGATTTATAATTCTATAAAGGTAAACCTCTGCCTCCGGGGGTGAACGAGCACAAAGTTTATCATGCTTTTTCATGTTTGGAGCACAAAAGCAGAGAAAATAAGGACATATCTTTCAGTGCATTGTGTTTGTATTGAAGTTGCTTGGAGTAAATAAGTTTCTAAAAGGCCCCCAAGAGTGCCGTTTTACTCAGGTACTTTGGCAATTTCAGACTGAAATGGTTTCTTTCTAAACTTTCTGAACTTCTCTCATGGAAACAAGTGGAAGAAATAGTTTATGGTATACCTCACTTATGTCACTTTGGTAGAAACATCACAGTGGTACAGGCTTAGCACAGTTTTGCACTTGCTTCAATGAGGTCAACACTTAACTGGATGTTGCTTGACTTTTTTGACTAAATGGTTGGAGATAAATGTCCCACTCTGCCAATCTATGCTTGAGGGCTTCCTTCTGGGCTGACAGGGCTGAAATATGCATCCCAGTAAAATGAGATGGAACGCAATTGGGGTATGAATTCATTGACAGGTTTTTCCCGTAGTTTTGTAGGTACAGTAATTCTGGCTGTTGTTACATGCAGATCCAAGTCATTGCATGGAAAAATTACAAAATGGCTCCTGCTGAGCAGTTGAGCTCTACTTTTTGTTTTTTACTTAAAGCTGCAGTCCCTAACTTTTGGTGTTTTAGCGGTTAATAAACTGAACTGCATGTGTCTTGCGGAAGAACATTGCAGCCGGAGCTACTTCTCTCTGTTTATGTCTATGGCGAGTCACGCCTACCAGACTGGTCTGAAACAGTCCCAATATAAACACTTATCATAAGTGTACCATAATGATTCAGGGTAAGACAAAAACACGGTTTGGAAAATGGATTCATGTTGTACATTCTCATTATATAATTTTTGTAATCTTGAACACAAAAAAAGTTACGGACAGCAGCTAAACATGATCACTTGATATGGAAGCAAAACCAGTTGAGAAACCACTGGTGGGGATTTACTGCAAAAAAATTTATTGCATGCAATCAGCTGCGATGAAATAACAAGCAAAATCAGTCTGCGCAAAATTAGTCCACACAGAACTTTGCTTTGAACCTCTCTGCACCAAAACGACAGCAGCAAATGATCTGTAAGTCTTTATAGCGGTCTTCCTCTCTTATCTTGCCAGGAGACATAAGAGAAAGATCATCTTCTTTAATGCTGTTTGAAAGAAAGGTGCTCTGTCAAAACAGATAAGGCTGTTCTTTTCTCTTTCCTTTGGTTTCAGACAATAAAAGAAATCCTTTATCATAAAAAAAAGACTGAAAAGATGAATGAAAAACATATATCCTTTAGCCCGGGAACGTTCTGTCCATATACCAAAAATAGAATTTTATATGCCTTTTAATGCATTATAAATGTGACAATGTACAAAAAAATGTGTATGTATGTATGGATGTATGGATGGAGGGATGGGATAGATAGGATAGGGGATTGGACTGGGATGGATGGATGGACGGACAGGACAGGACAGGGGATTGGATTTGGATAGATATGATAGGGGATGTGGTTGGATGGATGGATGGATGGATGATGTTTCAATGCTCTACATGCATCTCAAAGCTTTCAGTAGGGATATTTGTGCGGCTGCTAGCTAATGTATAGATTCTTGAGTACTTGAAGTTTGTATTTTCAAATGTGCTGTGAAATCCTGTGGGGTCCTTTAATGGGTAATTGGGATGGAATGAGTTCACTGCTAAAATGCCAGAAGGTTCCGGGCTGAAGTCTAGAGAGAGATGATTACAGGGAAGAGACTTGGGTAATTGATGGCCATTGAACAAAGGGTTCAATGCTTTCACAGAGTTTGGCCAACATTGCTACAGGCCTTGCATTTAGGCAGCCTGCAATAATGAAGCTGTGTGTCTTTGTACTGTAGCCAATGTATCCATCTCAATACTTTTATAGCCCTGTTGACCTGACAAGTAGTCAAATGGTGTCACTGTAGTGAGAGTTTAACCTAGAGCAGAATTTAGTCTGGTACTTTGAGGTACTTTGTATGAAAACATTTGTGGATCTTCCTCTAAATTCCTTCAAAAATGTTCAGTATAAATCAATTTAAGTATAAGCTCAATAACGTACCAACTTTCCGAAGACATTTTTGTCCTCGTTTTTGTCATCACAATCAAGACTAAGTGGCCGTTTGACACTGTTTTCAACTAAAAACTGAAAGCATTGTATGCATTTTGGCCATTCATTTGCATGACAACTATGTTTTGAGCACCTGAAAAAACTAACTTTTGAAAAGAAAAAGAATGTTTTTTTGAATCGAGCGTTATCATCTTTGTGTAAACAACAAAAATGCTAATTTGTGAAAATGGTGGCGTCATTTGCATGTGTATTACGTGTTCAGTCTATAGGCATGCAGTTTTTCTTTACAAAGTGACATTGCCAACTACTGGCCTGGAAGCAGAATATAGCGTTTTTAGTCATTTTTCACGGATCCGTGTGAACGGGGATCGTTTTGACAACGTTGTCGTCTGTACTTGGAAAAACACGAAGGAAAAACTTTTCCATTTTTAGTACATCATTGTCGTGTAAACAAACCATCAGGCAAAGGCCATATAAAAGTACACAAACACATAAAATTATTCCTTTAAATTTTAAAGCTGTAGCTTAATTCCTGACAAAAGAGTCAGTTCTCAGTTCCGGGCTCATTTCAGCCCCTTTCATGTGAAAACAAAGAGGTACTGGAAATAAATAATAATAAAGAATTGCTATTAATCTGTTATATTACACATTCTCAAAACCCTTCCTGTAAACACCCACAAACTCAAGTCTGGCAGATTATAAATCAGTCATTTTGCCATTAAAGATTCATGCAGTTCATAAAGCATAACTCTGGGTGTTTATATATACATATGTTTTTCCACACTTAATATGATTTTTCTGGCTTACTGGGTTAGCCTGTGCGTCGAATGGAGTATCTTTCAAGAAGGGTTTAGAGAAACAGGGCCACTCATTATTTTGAGAACCATCTGCTAGTCGAGGTACAGACTAGAGTAGGATCTATTTCCTCTTCTACTCGACGATCTCCTGTAGCTGCGTTAGAATTTAAAATCTTTTGGTTATCAGCCCAGCTTCTTAACCACTACGCCAGCACAACAAAGCATTCAGAAGAGGGAATGAATATAATTAAATTAAGCATTTCATGGTCTACCAACTAAGCTACACTGGCTCCAAAGTCATCATCCACAGCTTGTGATACCTCATTCCCCCCACGTCCTCCACTCTCCAAGTACAAAATGACAAATCAAGCAGCTTTACACCCCATCCATGTGCTTCTCAATAGCCACCAGGCACTGTTTGATTGTGTATCAGCTTCATGGAGCAGCGGATATTGGCTTTGTTTGCCTACGGCTTTGTCGTTTTTCATCTGGGTCCCTCTATTTATTTTTTCTGTTGGTATCTGAGTTCACTGAAATGAGTACAATCGGGATCCCCGGAAAGACTAATAAACAACTTTGACAAATTGCCGGTGCTCAAAGTAGAATGAATATATAAAATTAAATATAATAAAATAAATCCATCTATTTTCAAATCCACTTGTCCTATGTTAAATATAAAAAAAAAATAAAGTGACCCTGGACCACAAAACCAGTTATTAGTTGCATGGGTATATTTGTGGCAATAATCAACAATACATTGTATGGGTCAAAATTATTGATTTTTATATATATATATATTATATATATATATATATATATATATATATATATATATATATATATACACACTCATCAGACCAGGCAACATTTTTCCAGTCTTCAACTGTCCAATTTTGGTGAGCTCGTGCAAATTGTAGCCTCTTTTTCCTATTTGTAGTGGAGATGAGTGGTACCCGGTGGGGTCTTCTGCTGTTGTAGCCCATCCGCCTCAAGGTTGTGCATGTTGTGGCTTCACAAATGCTTTGCTGCATACCTCGGTTGTACCGAGTGATTATTTCATCAGTCGGCCCAT
Organism: Paracanthobrama guichenoti; assembly: GCA_018749465.1. Taxonomy (NCBI): domain Eukaryota; kingdom Metazoa; phylum Chordata; class Actinopteri; order Cypriniformes; family Gobionidae; genus Paracanthobrama; species Paracanthobrama guichenoti. Next base: position 9,921,717 of record CM031967.1, read on the forward strand.
TCTCCTCTGACCTCTAGCATCAACAAGGCATTTTCGCCCACAGGACTGCTACATACTGGATGTTTTTCCCTTTTCACACCATTCTTTGTAAACACTAGAAATGGTTGTGCGTGAAAATCCCAGTAACTGAGCAGATTGTGAAATACTCAGACCGGCCCGTCTGGCACCAACAACCATGCCACGCTCAAAATTGCTTAAATCACCTTTCTTTCCCATTCTGACATTCAGTTTGGAGTTCAGGAGATTGTCTTGACCAGGACCACACCCCTAAATGCATTGAAGCAACTGCCATGTGATTGGTTGATTAGATAACTGCATTAATGAGAAATTGAACAGGTGTTCCTAATAATCCTTTAGGTGAGTGTGTGTATATATATATATATATATATATATATATATATATATATATATATAAATAATTACACTCTAAAAAATGCTGGGTTAAAAACAACCCAAGTTGGGTTGAAAATGGACTAACCCAGCGATTGGGTTGTTTTAATCCAGCGGTTGCACTCTAAAAAATTATTCAGTGGCTTAGTAAATATCATAGTAATAATTAACTTTATTAACTTAATAAAATCTCTAAATATCATTTACTTGATGTTTTGAGTTGAACATACCAAAATAATTGATTAAAAATCCAACAGTTAATTTTGTCTTACATTTAAGGTTGTTTTCACTAATAGAATTTAGTATTTGAATAACCAATTATTTATTTCAAATATACTTCATATATTTGTGAAATTTCTATCAAAATATTTGAGAATTGAGAATTAAATTGATCTGTTTCAAGAACCACAAATATTACTTAATTCAAATCAAGATTATTAATATTTAACAGACACTGAAGAAACTGAGTAAGTTTACTCGATTAAAACAATGCACCCCGCCCCCTGAGGTGACGACGACACGACGGTTGAGTGAGCGCGGGCTGTTTGAATTCTCTTCAGTCTCCAGAGCAGTTCCTCCTCCTCTTCAGCGTCGCAGAATTGGTGCATTTCCTCTGTGAAATTCAGGTTTGTGTGTTTTATTTCATCTATAAAATCATTACTGTGCTTAAAATCATTTATTTAATGCAAAACAACATACAGGGACGCAATGTGAGTCATCTAAACGACTGTGGTGTCTGTCTTTAAAAGCCTGGTGCCTTGCTCAAAACACACAACTTTATTCCTAAAGATAATGAATATAATTAAATTGGATGACAAAATGTTCTTGAAACTGTGCAATGTTTGTTTATGGGCAGGTTATGGAGTCAGCATCTTTCAGCTAACGTTACGAGTGAAACGCAGGACGGCGGTCTGAAGTTCAAAGTCCACCCGCAGAGCGCAAGACCATCTCAGGCTCGAGAAACAGCGCTGACACGGTTGAAATGGATAACAGACCGGTTGATTACACTTGAATTACTTTCAAATGTTTCATTTTTACTTCTAAATGTTGGCAATATTGTATACGACAAATATATGCTGTATTGCTGTAACATTACTCAAATGTACCAAATGCAGTTACTCAGATCTACTTTTTTTTTTTTTTTACTTACATTTACTCCGCTCATACGGTGTATGTCATTGATTTCACTGCTTTAAAATTTACAAATTTTTTTTGTGTAAAAATGTTTCACCAAACAAATTGAGTAAATCATAGTAAAAGTTTTTAGAGTGTGGGTTAAATGTTTGCTTAAAACAACCCAATCGCTGGGTTAAAACAACCCAATTGCTGGGTTAGTCCATTTTCAACCCAACTTAAGTTGTTTTTAACCCAGCATTTTTTAGAGTGTACAAGTAATATGCCTTGCTAAGGACTTCATTTGGACAACTTTATAGGCGATTTTCTCAATATTTCGATTTTTTAGCATCCTCAGATTGTAGTTGTATCTCAACCAAATATTGTCCTATCTTAAAAAACCAAAGGAAAGCTTATTTATTCAGCTTTCATATGATGTATAAATCTTAATTTTAAAAACTTGAACCCTTATAAATGGTTTTGTGGTCCAGGGTCACATAGATAGAAACTTAAAATGACATATAAAATATTTATATTTACATATATAAAGTATCCGCAATAAAAGATCAGTGCTAAAAAGAAAGAAAAAAAGTTTATTTCCCAGAGTAAAAAAAAAAAAAAAGTATAGAGAATAAAAGACTCAGGATTTGGACACGACATTGACACCTCATGCAATCAGCTGCGTTGTTATTGCTTTGGCTCAGATGAATTAAATTAATCTTCTTGGTTGCCTCCAGGTGCTTCAAAAGCGATATCCTGCATGAGTCGCATGTCTCTGCCCACAAACAAATCTAATTTATTTGATTATGAGGCAACAAAGCAGCACAATATGACTGATGATATCCCATTGCTTTTTGGGGTTCAAAACAGACTGGAGAATCAGAATTGCATCTTTAGAAGCCAGTAAAAATTAAGCTGATTTAACCAAGCTTGCTTAGTACGGGATTGTCTCCACATTGGAGATAGAATGGGCAGATCAGAAGCACACAGTGTCTGGAAACACAAGGTAGCGCCATTTTTTTTCCCCTGCACACCACTGAGAATCCAATTTTGGCTTGATTTGGAAGTCATGGAACAGCTCATAGTAAGTACAGAGAGAATAGAAAAGAGAGAAAGGATGCATTGAGGGAATACAGTCTGCCAGCTCCAGAATAATGTAAAATCCTAAAGACAGATAATTCACAGATTAGTCCGGATCAAGGCCGTGTGGAAGAGAAAACCCATCGGCGCTCCAAAAGGACTAGTGTGAATCCTTTTCTCAGGTGGAAATCAGAAGGTTTGCCAATTGTGAAAGATATTAAAATTACAATATGAATATGGAGTCTTTTTCATTCTGGTTAAAGCAGATTAACATCTATTCGGAAGTTCACAGTAAAAAAAAGCTGTTGAGAATTACTTTTTACTTTAAAAATATTTAAATAAAATGCTAATATTTTAAATATGTATAATCTTATAGATAATTATAAGATTTATAAAATATATTAAAACAATTCTATATATTGATAGAGTAACTTTATTTTTCAAATAAGCATTATTCAGTTCAAAATACTCAACAAAACATTCACTTCCTTTATGTGGTTGAAACCCCTTTGAGAGCTCACACAAAGTCTTCTTAAATGTAAAGTTATCGACTCAGTTTCACACCCCCGTTTCCTACTTCACCTTTTCTTCCTCAAGCATACATATGCTTTTGTCTAGAATTCAATCTGTAAGGCACATGAGGGAATTTGCAGCCAACCTAAATTTAAACCCAAGTTCAATTTACTCTGGAAATATGACAGTACAGTAGGTGCACTAAAATATGATGAGGCTTGCTAAGGGGGGCAGCAGATTTACGCACTGCCTGAGCACACTGTAAAAATTTAGGCAAGGGCAGAAACGCCACAAATCACAGCCAATGTCGTTGCCACTCACTGTAATAGGTACGCTTTCATAAGCTTTTAAAATGGCAGCAGTCCTCAGACTTTAATTGAATCAGTTCTGTTTGGAACGGTACTCAAGGGGGCAATGAAGAACTCTGGAATGTCTGCCATGTCGGATTACGAAAAATGTCTGTTGGTGGGCAGCAGGAATGGGAACCGTGAGTATGCAGTGAAAAAATATGTATTTAAATTTTCAAAACAGAAATGGTAACATTAAAATGATCCATGATTGAATCGATTCCATTCATGATCCATCAATTTACTGATTCAACAATGAATTGATTCACTGATTCTTTCAGCATAAAGGCCCGTTCACACCAAGAATGTTAATTATACCAATAAAGATATAGATACTGTTTCTATATAATCCTTCTAAATTTAAAAGAATAGCAGAGTCCTCACCACAACAACAATAATGACACAGATGAACGACAACATTAGAATCACTTAAAAAAAAATTCCAGCTGATGAACAATAAAAACATTCAGAACCAATTTGAATCCATCTGACTTTAAAGAGCTCAAGCATTTAAAGCGGCGGACAACAAAACTTTAGCGTGTGCTTATGATAAGTGCTCAAGAAAACTTATCGTGTGTTGATGTGGGGGCTAATATAGTTATCGTTATAGTTGTGAATGGTGTGAACAGACCTTAACTGAACACAGTAACAAATCTTGTTTAAATGCAAGTCAAACATGACAAAATGAATGACTTGCGGTTCAGTAAGTGAATCTGCATCAGTAACCAGTAATTCAGTTTGATTCGAACTCACAAGACTCATTTGTTCGGGAATCAAACTACACTGCTTGCACTGTTGCATGCAAATCTTCTCAAATAATGCATACTCAAGAAACAGAACTGCAAATAAAAAAAAATAAAAAAAAACATTTGGTAATCACAAGTACTGACAAAAATACATTGGTTCCCATTTGGTACTCACATATTGGTGCCCATTTGGTACTCTCAAAAAATATATTGGTGCCCATTAGGTACTCACAAGTGCTCAATATATAGGTGCCCATTTGGTACTCACAAGTGGTGGGCTTGTTGCAGTTGTGGCCGTGCCGGAAATACTGCGGGTTCTCGATCACTGGGATACGGGTCATACCGATCACCACCGCGTCTGGCCCAGCGTCCAGGGTACACGGGGTTATGATGCCGTGATTGACGTGATGGAGGGGGCTGGCGGAGTCTTCTTCACCGCTGATCACAGCCACGGGTCCTGCAGAGAGAAAAAGAGAGCCATCACACAAAATGACATTGGTTGCTTAATGGAAAATGAATGCAGCATAATACGTCTGAGAGGGAAAAGCGGGCAGGCTCATTTGTCAGAATAAACGTTATCTCTTGGAGCTGCGACTGGCCTCTGAGCTCTTCTCTGTCATTTGGTCACACATTAACCGCCTCGGCCCGATTCAACCCCAGAAGCCTCAACTGCCGTGGCCCTGGGCCACGATAAATACTGACTCCCCAAGTTTCCCAAAGTCCCATCATCGGCTCACTTAGCGGCGTCAACAAAAATACGCCCACATTCAGTTTTGGGCCTCCAAGCTGGCAATAGATAAATGACAGGCCTAGACAATAAAGATGGCCTGATGGCTGCCAATGTGAGAGAGTTTCAGGGCAGCTGACTAAACCAGCACTTTCCCAATAGGGTCACTGCTGCATTAATGTCATCAATTTCTGCCATCATTATTCCATTTCTTCCATCACTGTTCCTGAAAAAAAATTCTCTCTCATTTGGCAGGTATCTTGACATGAAGACAGTGGGGTAAAACAAGTCATATTGAAGGAAAAACAAGTAAACAAATGGCTAAATACATAAAAAAATATATATAATAAATAAATGAGCTGAATATTTTGAAATATCTACCAACTGCATTACTAATTTGAATGATTCTTTTATTAGGAAGCATAAAAGTCGTCACCAAGGTTTCATTTGGAATTTAGTTGAACTGCAAAATGAAAAGGACTTTTATCTGATTTTATTCTGCTCTTTGTGAGCTTCAATCAGAAATCCAAATGTAATGAGCAGCCGCAATCACATTCATGCCTATAAATTGAGATTATTTTGAGACAATAACATTGGTCTGCTGTGACATATTTAAGTGGAAATCTTGGGAAAAGTCTTAATTAGTTTTAGCCTTTAAGACAGGAAGAGACGTTTAGTGTCAAATGACCCTGCAGCTAATTGGGTCATTAAAATACTTTTCTTTTCCTTAATTGGAAAGTCTAAAAGCCCCAAAAGAACCATTAAAATAATTTTTGTAAATACCAAAAGTCTTAGCAAGGTGAAAAAGAACTAACACTGATAGTCATATGGTCATGATTATTATTATTATTAATGTCATTATTATTTTACTGCATTGGCCAAAACATTTATTTTAAGCTGCAAGTTCAAGTCATCCAAACATTTCTTCATTTTATCCTCAAAATTAAAACATGTTTTTCATTAGCTCAGTTTTTGCTTAAAGGTGCATTAATAATATTACATATTAAGTTCAATAGTAACAGCGCTCCTTAAAATTCCTCCTTGATATCTTCCGGTTATACTTAGAGATGCGCAAGGTCAGACGCAGCTGTTAATGCGCTTCAAAATAAATACATAAAGCATATCAAATGGCACTTTCAAAATCCTATTATACAGCTGGCACGGTGAATTGAAGATCGCATTCACTCACTGTTGCCTTTTGGCATTTTGAGTTAGAAACTCTATCAATAAAGTGCTGGAAACTATTTAGGTGGCCGAAACAGAAAATGGGTAGCTTCCTCCTCTTGTCATCTCCTCTATGGACATAGACAACTGTGTTTTGTCTATAAGTTTCCATTTATTTCAAAGGACATCCTTCTCTGAATTATTATTATCACTGTATTATCACAGGATACGTTTTTAGAAATCATAAAAAGAACAAAAATACACATATAAAATAAACGCATGTATTATGAAGCTGTTTTAAGAGTACTTTGAGCTCTCTGCTGTGACTGAGCACTACATAAAACACTTAAAAAAAAACACATTTCAGTGATGAATTACGTTTTTATTCCTTCTTCCGTTCAATGAAAGCCTCAAGGCCAATATTATTTATTTCCTACAAGGAGACATTATTTGATCTTTTCTTCTATTTCTGTATCGGAAGAACAAAGTCAGTTTAATAAGATTGTGAGATGGGCGGAAGAGAACCAGCAAAACCTCCATAATAAAGTTTCTATGGGGTGGGAGGGGCTAGAATGCAACAGGAAGTGCCTAAAATCAGATTGCAAATGATGGCGGTATTAGGGATGATATTCAAGAAATAATATTACATGTTGGTGCATTCCTCAAACCTATTAAATGCAGAAGAGAGCCCCTATTTCCATTCATATTCATATGGAAGAGAGCAGCCTGAACATTCTTCTAAGCATTTCTTTTTGCGCTTCACTTCGGAAAAAGAAAAGATACAGGTTTAGAACAACACGAGTAAATAATGACAGCCTTTTTATTTATAGATGAACTATTCCCGTAAACCACTTTAAATCATTGCGAATACCTGCAGCCATGTGTAAAAACATTAGGAAATTGCTTAGCTTCCCTTGTTGTTTAAACACAGACGATGTGCTCCCCCTTTCTGGGGTGATTATCATACAGAATTCACTTACAGGAAGTTCTCACACAGTTGTTAATTAGTGCTGAAAATAACTGTGGTAATCCTGCATGAAGACATGCATTACACATGCAAACTCGTACATGCACACAAATTATCACCGTGCTGTATGCAGCACAGAAACTTCACACACTTTGTGCCATATGAGTGACAGTACTGCATGATACACGTGTTTAACACATAATTGCTCTGAACTCACTTTTTGTCATCGAAACTAATTTTTCTGAAGTATGATAATTGTGGCGGCGTCTATCACATCTAAATGAAGCAGGACGGACTCATCAAACGGAGTGGTTTCTGCTCTAAGGTATGGAACCATCCTAACCACAAATATATACAGATATATTGTATATATTTGTGTGTGTGTGTGTGTGTCTGTGTGTGTCTGTGTGTGTCTGTGTGTGTGTGTGTGTGTGTGTGTGTGTGTGTGTGTGTGTGTGTGTGTGTGTGTGTGTGTGTGTGTGTGTGTGTGTGTGTGTGTGTGTGTGTGTGTGTGTGTATGTATGTTAGTGCTGTCAAATCAATTAATCACGATTAATCACATCTAACATAAAGGTTTGTGTGCATATACACCGATCAGGTATAAAATTATGACAAAGTGAATAACACATATTATCTCTTCATCACGGCACCTGTTAGTGGGTGGGATATATTAGGCAGCAAGTGAACATTTTGCCCTCAAAGTTGATGTGTTAGAAGCAGGAAAATGGGCAAGAGTAAGAATTTGAGCGAGTTTGACAAGGGCCATTTTGTGATGGCTAGACGAAAACTGCAGCTCTTGTGGGGTGTTCCCGGGTGTTTCCCTGCAGTGGTCAGTATCTATCAAAAGTGCTCCAAGGAAGGAACAGTGGTGAACCGGAGACAGGGTCATGGGCGGCCAAGGCTCATCGATGCACATGGGGAGCGAAGGCTGGCCCGTGTTGTCCGATCAAACAGACGAGCTACTGTAGCTCAAATTGCCCAAGTTAGTGCTGGTTCTGATAGAAAGGTGTCAGAATACACAGTGCATCACAGTTTGTTTTGCGTATGGGGCTGCATAGACGCAGACCAGTCAGGGTGCCCATGCTGACCCCTGTCCACTGTTGAAAGTGCCAACAGTGGGCACGTGCATTAGAACTGGACCACGGAGCAATGGAAGAAGGTGGCCTGGTCTGATGAAATATATGATAAGTATAAAAAAAGTATAATAATAATAGTAATAATAATGTATAACTATATATAATAGTAATAATGATAATAATTTCAAATAATATATGTATTTAAATGTAATATATGACAATAATTTAATAAAATATTATTATTATTTTTAATAATTAAATTACACATCTATATAACTGAATGATTAATAATACATTATTATTATTATTATGTATTGTCATATTACATTTATGTAAGTTAATACATGTATTATTAATATTATATTAATACTAATTTGAATAACTGTAATAAATTATTATTATTATTATTATTATTATAGTTACTATGAATATAATAATAATAATGATAATAATAATTTATTATTATTATTATTAATAATTATTATTATTATTATTTTTATTATTGTAATATTATATTTATATAATACATAATATAATATACATATACATATATTAATAAATATATTATCCCAAATTATTATTAACATTGCTATTATATATAATACATTACTACTACTACTACTACTACTACTACTACTATTATCATTATTATTTTGATTATTATTATTATTATTTATCTAGCTTAATTTACATTAACTAATAAAGTGGGAAAAAAACTACTTTATATTTGTAATTTATTTAAAAAAATAAATAAACCCAATGAACAACCCAAATGAACAAAAAGCAAAAGCGATTGGGTTTGGGAACTGAGCAAAAACAATATAAATCAGATTTATCTTCTTACTAACATTTCAATTATGATCACAGATATATTTTGGAGTGTTTACACATGCAAAACGCATCGTTAGCTAAACATTGTTTATCATGACAAATCCAGAAGGAAAATGCAGTTTATCATGACTGAGAATCACATTGCATGCAGTTAGAGACAGGTATAATCAAAACTGATCTCCATCTCTGCGCTCTTTTTTTAATATCTTACACACTTTTAAACACACGCACACACCTGCTGGGGCCGATTCTGTGCAAAAGGTGACAGGGACGATTGATCCTGTTTATAAAGGCATCTGAACCCTGCTGTCTGAAAGCCATTTGCCTGGAGTTGATGTGGCTTCCTTTGATGTTGAAAGTGCACCGAGCACTGTATCTCAGGTAGCTATAAAAGATAAAACAGGCACTATCCATGCCCAATTCTCTCTTATGGCAATTGTGCGCTGATTGCAATGCAAAGCAGCCATGGAAGACCAGCACGAATAAATTACTCACATTACTTCCTCTGATCTCACCAATGTGCATTGAAGTGTCTCCTTGACATCAAACCACCTCATCCGAGAGAGAGAGAGATAGAGATAGAGAGAGAGAGAGAGAGAGAGAGAGAGAGAGAGAGAGAGAGAGAGAGAGAGAGAGAGAGAGAGAGAGAGAGAGAGAGAGAGAGAGGTACAGACATGGGCAAAGGGGATGAATCATACCTTTCTTAGCATATGAGCCTGATTGGAAGTGGTAGATCTGGAAAAATCAGCCATATAAAAACACTCAAGCCACTTCCTATGTCCGTAATTGTACTGTCCCTTCTGCTCATTCCTGTGCAAACCACTGTAATGGGCTGAAGTCAGTTGCTTTTCTCGTTTTCCTGATTTGCGAATTGCCTGTGGTGCCCCTTGGTGTCAGCAGCAATGACAAAACTCTTTTGTTGGGTAAACAGAGAATATGAACACAGTGAATCGGCTCCCCGGTGTTCTGATTGCCTACAAGGCAGACAACAACAATGCATTCTTCATCTCGCCACTTTTCTCTTCGAAAACCCTCTTCAATTGCATCTCGGTGGCATGTCTGGACTCAAACGTTATTTGCACAAAATATCCTCAAACATAAAGAAACCTTGGGTGTGAAAAATGTGGTGTGTCTCAAAGAGCCGGAAACATGCAGGACCTTCAAACTGAGAGGATTTGTATTCATTTCAGTTTGGAGAAGGAGCTTTCCATGAATAAGGAACAACATTTGGCCTGAAAGTCTACAATTAACAGAGACTTAACATTCAAAAAACATAAATACGAAATATTATTGTAAATATTACATGAGATATAAATTTTTTTCTGTGAGGTTTGTGACCCTGTTACCATATATATTATGTATTTGGGTGTTATGAATAATTACATGGCTAAATATTACATAAATGTAATTAATGTTATTGTTATTTTTACAGTAATACATTCATAAATTATAATATTTATGATGAATTATATTTCATCATAAATATTATAATTTATAAATATTATATTTATAATGAATTATTGTTGATGTTATAATTGAATGTTTTAATTATATACATTATATTGCCAAAAGTTCTGGGATGCCTGCCTTTACATGTACATGAACTTTAATGACATCCCATTCTTAATCCGTAGGGATTAATATGGAGTTGGCCCACCCTATGCTGCTATAACAGCTTCAACTCTTCTGGAAGGCTTTCCACAAGGTTTAGGAGTGTGTTTATGGGAATGTTTGACCATTCTTCTAGAAGCGCATTAGTGAGGTCAGGCACTGATGTTGGACGAGAAGTCTCCGCTCTAATTCATCCCAAAGGTGTTCTATTGGGTTGAGGTCAGGACTGTGCAGGCCAGTCAAGTTCCTCCACACCAAACTCGCTTATCCAAGTCTTTATGGACCTTGTTTTGTGCACTGGTGCGTAGTCATGTTGGAACAGGAAGGGGCCGTCCCCAAACTGTTCCCACAAAGTTGGGAGCATGAAATTGTCCAAAATGTCTTGGTTTTCTAAAGCATTAAGAGTTCCTTTAACTGGAACTAAGGGGCCAAGCCCAACCCCTGAAAAACAACCCCACACCATAATAATCCCCCCTCTACCAAACTCTACACTTGGCGCAATGCAGTCAGGCAAGTACCGTTCTCCTGGCAACCGCCAAACCCAGACTCGTCCATCGGATTGCCAGAGAAGAATGATTCTCCAAAGAACAAGTCTCCACTGCTCTAGAGTTCAACACTTTGCATTGCACTTGGTGATGTAAGGCTTGGATGCAGCTGCTTGGTCATGGAAACCCATTTCATGAAGCTCTCTACGCACTGTTCTTGAGCTAATCTGAAGGCCACACAAAGTTTGGAGGTCTGTAGCTATTGACTCTGCAGAAAGTTGGCGACTTCTGTGCACTATGAACCTCAGCCTGCGCTGACCCCACTCTGTGATATTACGCGGCTTATCACTTCGTGGCTGAGTTGCTGTTGTTCACAATTGCTTCCACTTCGTTTTAATACCACTAACATTTGACTGTAGAATATTTAGTAGTGAGGACATTTCACGACTTATTGCACAGGTGGCAACCTATCACAGTACCACATTTGAATTCACTGAGCTCCTGAGAGCGACCCATTCTTTCACAAATGTTTGTAGAAGCGTCTGCATGCCTAGGTGCTTGATTTTATACACCTGTGGCCATGGGAGTGATTGAAACACCTGAATTCAATGATTTGGAGAGGAAATGATTGTCCCAATACTTTTGGCAATGTAGTGTATATATTATTATATAATTAGGATGTTATGTATTATTACATGGATAAATATTACATGTTAAATTAATGTTTTCTTACAATAAACAGAATTTCAATTCAGTAGAAGATCTGAATTGTCTGAATTGTCTAATTGATTTCATTTGAGAAGGTCTGTATAGTATAGAAAACTAATTTACCACACAGACATAGATGTGTTTAAACCTACCTACAGTTCACACAATGTTGTTCTTAGGTTATCTAACACATCTAATATCTCTCAGAAAAAACAACAAAAAAAAAAAAAAACATGGTATTTTTATTTTTATTTTTATGAAACACTAAAGTGTACCGTATATACTTAATTTGCTGCTTATTTCCTCTTTGGTGAGGATGCCCCACTACAATGACAAGCGCAGAGGAAAAATGGATCGATTATGTGGAGAAATTTTTCATAGAGTGCCGCCTTAAGTAATAAACCGCTCGTTCGCTTGGTATGAGAAATGGAAATGTGCAAACACTTTGAAAACAGCAGCTTACTAGTTATCAAAATTTAATCTGTGAAACGGATTAATAGTACAACATCTCCTGGAGCCTCGGGTGTACTAAGGACTCGCCACACCTTCTAATATGCACTTCTAATACACTTTCCTTGAACATTAGTTACATTTATTATTGCTCAAACTCAGGTTTAGAGATTTTAGGGAGTGCAATGAACACTAATAATATTTCACATTGTGCCATTTGAGGAAACTGCTTTTTCTTTTCAGACTTACAACTTTACCCTAACCAAATTTGTGAGCTAAACTCTAATGCTACATGCTAACCACTAAACATCAGTTCTGATGCTTTTATATGCCTATTTTAATAGTTTTTTTCCTTCACATCATGTCACAGTATACAGTATTCTTCCAGCACAAATCAACAACGGCATGATTAGCTCCCTATGTCATAAAACAACGTTAGCACCTGCGCTAGTCAACAAAACAGAGTCCCGGTACAGGAAGCATTAATTTCCTGTGCCAGCACCTCTGCAGTTGGGCCAAACAATGAAAAACCGTCTGGAACATAAAGGCAGTCAGTCATCTTTATGGTCCTTAACAAAGTAGGCCATAGGCACAACATTCGATGTGCATTTTGTTTATAGCTGTATAAACGCCCGTGGAGCTGGAGGGGAAGGACAGTACAGCCGCTTCGCCTGAAGGGACAGATGAAGAAGCAAACAGTGACCAAATCTCCGCAGGCATAAATCAGTCAGATACACACACACACACACACACACACACACACACACACACACACACACACACACACACACACACACATTAGCAGGATAAAGGACACCAGCACAAGACTGAAACCTCTTCATAATAAGAACCAACCTTTAGCTGTTCATATACAAAGGAGAAAAATTATTCTTTGCAACTAAGATGGCAGGAGCTATTTATTATTTAGATTTTTAAAAAAAAAAAAAAAAAAAGATTGTGAAGAATAGAAGTACAGCTCTATTAAAGTGATAGTTCACCCAAAAGTGTAGCCCATACAAGTCGTGCATGATCAATAGATTCTACATGTATTTTAACATACAAATAAATTGTAAATAAATAAAGTCATATATTTAAAGCCTATGACAAGATGAAATATAGAAGCAATTTAAACTAAAGATAGATAAGATAGACAGATAGACAGATAGATAGATAGATAGATAGATAGATAGATAGATAGATAGATAGATAGATAGATAGATAGATAGATAGATAGATAGATAGATAGATAGATAGATAGATAGATAGATAGATAGATAGGATAGATAGATGCTTCACAGCTATGTTGTTCATGTCAAACAAATATTCTGTTTGCTTTTATGTTTACTCTCACTGACAGACACTGACATGCTCAGCTTCCTTCTCTCAAGTTCTGCTGTACAAGATGCAATGTGAAGAACAGACAGAGGACTACATGAAATCAAACCGGCTTTCAGATAACCGCTCATGGTTACATACTGGCATATTTATGCATAATGCTCACATATGAATTAATTACAAACCGTGCAATGGTTTTTAGTGAATCACAACAATGTGCAAAGGCTTACACACCTGCACTGATGAAATGTTTCACGCTCAGCAAATTCTCAGATAACCCTGGTTAGGGCCAGTGGCGTTTCACTAAAGGCCAATGTATGGCGAACACGATTACGTCATCAAATCTTACTCCCTCACCATGACAAGAAGTGTGTTTGTGTGGTGCATCCAAAGATGAGAGAATCACATTGAGAATCACAATTTAGTTTAAAATAGAGATCATGATTCTCCCCCACGATTCTGAACAGACAACTTAACAGTCTATTTAAATATATTTCATTCATCTGAATAATTTTTTTTTTTAATCGGATTGAATGAATGATTCAATGACTCGCTCATAAAGACTTCACTTGTTGGATGAATTAGAATTTTTTTAAGGACTTTTTTTTTTTTAAAGGCCACTTACTGGTGTAATGGTGTAACTGATACATTATTTAGATGACGCATCAAGTTTCAATAGGTGACTTACTTTTATCGCAGCCGTAGACATGTAGCGTTTTGAGAGAAACTGAGCGGATTCTCACTACCGGTAACTTAAACACCTCTGATTGGTCATTATTTTCAACAGAAATGGCTGTGATTGGCTACAATATGCTGCAAAACCTGACTAAATGTAATTTTAGGCTAATAAAATAGGATATTAATACTTGTGCAGAAAATCCAACCACAGAAAAAAAGAAAGAAAAACAATTGTTGTCCCATGTGACTAGCATGAGCTAGCGTGAGCACACATCTCTCCATCATGTGAGTCACAGCATTGCTTAAAAATTCTGCCTATGGCTATCACGGTTTCATTCTTGTTCATTATGTCGTCTGGCAGTGTGTAATGGTGCCCCTAGGGGACTGGAGGTCCACGTCGCATGTAACCTTGTGGTGACCCTGTGACGTATCGCTATTGGCGAATGACCATCTTGCGTCCAAAATGGATAAATGAAGTATGGCCATACGTCTGGGCTGCCAATACTCCTACAACTCCTGGAGCGATTTTGTAAAGTGACGCAAGATCTGTGACAGTAAATCAGAGTTCGTTATCGCTCAGGTGCACCTGAAGCCCCTATGCGGTATTTTACCCTCACAGACCCCCTCTGGTGAATCTTAGATAGAGGAATGGAGGAACCGGAGGGAGGGAGGAAGGGATGGAGCACGAGAGAAAGAGAGCAAAGAACACATATATCAACTGGAATGGTGACAGCCACACACATTCATTGCACAAGGAAAACATTTGGCTGATTGTGCTCACCGCAGTGAGGCTTCACATGGCTGGCAGGTGTTTGATTCCTGCGGAATGCTAATGACCCTGATCTCCCAGAAAGAGAGAGGAGGGGGGGGTTGAGAGAGAGAGAGAGAGAGAGAGAGAGAGAGAGAGAGAGAGAGAGAGAGAGAGAGAGAGAGAGAGAGAGAGAGAGAGAGAGAGAGAGAGAGAGAGAGAGAGAGAGAGAGAGAGAGAGAGAGAGAGAGATGATTGTTGAAATGGAGATCTGACTTGAGAGATAAGCAATAATGTAACTGACTACCCGACCACAAAAAGTGCATTGCATTGTCTTGGCATGTTATATCATGTTGGAATAATCACACGAGCGCCAGCATGAAATGGAAATGTACCCAATCTATTTTTCAAATGCATGCCATTGATTGGTAACACTTGGTATTTTAGGGTCCAATTCTCACTGTTGACTAGTTGCTTATTAGCATGCATATTACTAGGATACTGGCTGTTTAATAGTACTTATAAAGCACATATTAATGCCTTATTCTGCATCCCTTAATCCTACCAATACATACACTTAACAACTACCTTATTAACTATTAATAAGCAGTAATTAGGAGTTTATTGAAGCAAAAGTCATAGTTAATAGTTAATATTAAGAATTGGAACCCAATCTAAAGTGTGACCCATTGATGTGATTGTGAATGATTCATCAAGGCATTTCAGTTTTTATATATTTTTATCTTGTAATTTTTTATCAAAATGTGATGACTTAATCTTACTCAATCCTTGAAAGTGTCACAAGAAGCAACATAATGTCATTTTGCAGTCTGGGTTGTCTTATATCGCAACTTTTAAGTTAATACCACTGGGAAACTTGTTACTTTCTCTTCAATTAAAGATTTGTGGTGTAAGCAAATTGTTATTGATCAATAAGTTGTAAATTTTGATGGTGCAATTTCATTTCTAGCTTGATAGACATAACTCATATAGCTGGTTTATGAAAGATTTGTGCAACCAAACTACATTTCCTGTAATGTGCATTTTTTTCATTAGATTGCATTAGCGTTAAATGTTAAACAGCTTCCTGTTTTTGTCAGGTAAGAACAAAATAGAAGAAATAAAAATATTAATGGGGTCATGAATTGAGAAATCAACTTTCCCTTGAGCTTTTGAAATATAAAAGGTCATGGTAATATAAGTTAGTCAAAGAAAAGCTTTTATTGACAGCTGCCTCAGCAAACACTTGATCTGGGAATGTGCCTCCCTGTGTTTTCCAGATGGACTACCAAAACGTAAGCCCAGCCTGCCGACGAGCTATCTTAAATAGTGAAATAACATTCCTTTCTTGATGTGCGTTCACTCTCTTGACTTGATATTTGAAGGAAAAATACAATTGCGGAAGCTTTGATCATGCTGTGTGCAACGTACTTGGCGTGTGTGTGTGTGTGTGTGTGTGTGTGTGTGTGATGCACGGTTCACTCTTATATACACCAATCGGGTGGGACAAGTAATAAAAAATAACATTCCAATCAATCGTGGGTGGATGAGCGATAAATCATTGTGTTTGTTTGATAAAAACATTTTGTGAGCCCTGTGGGCGAATAATTCCGGTTGCCGTTTCCACACACGCTTTCAAAACAATCCCTCATGCGTACTCGCGGGGGAGCTGAAGCTCATTAAATATGCAAAGCTTATCCAATCCTAGCCGTGGGCGTTTACTTCCAAGTCTTCAGTGTGGTACGCCCATAAAAACCGAGTACAGGAGAGAGCCTCAAAACCATGGTAGAAAATAGCCCATTACTTATTCATTATGATGTTTTGAATGTAAAAACCATGCGTTGACCTCAGACAACAGTATATATATATATGTCTGAAGTTGACCTCAGACAACAGTATATGTGTATATATATATATATATATATATATATATATATATATATATATATATATATATATATATATATATATATATATATATATATATATATATATATATATATATATATATATATATATATATATATATATATATATATATATATATATATATATAAAAACCCAGTTCATGACACCTTTAAATTTTCCAGGAACCCATTTAATTCAGACTAAAATAACAAAATTATTTTTTACGATTCTTGATATCATAAGTTTCTTTACAGTTACATTAACAGAATTCATAGCAATCACACTATATTTTGAAATAATTAGCATTAGCAATTAGCCATTAACAGTTTGAGATCAGCAGGTTTTAGTAGCAGAAGTGGAGCTAATTTTTCTGGTCTGCAAACTGTGGTGGAAAGGTGCGTCTATGTGGGGTACGTTGTCTGTCTATTATAGACTATTTAACAGCATTTTAGTACTATAAAAGCTCAGGCAGTGCTGGCATATAAAAGCATAAACATTCAGAGAGGTAGACAGGTACATATGTGTTCTGGCGGAGACAGCAGAAAGAGCATGCTGGGATATAGACGGGTGCAGAGATAGGCAAACAGGAAGAGAGGCCACAGGGGAGTTGAGGGGACAGAGAGATGGACAGAAGGCAGATAAACTATCAGACAGAGAAGAGCTGAGGGCCAGGAGGGACCACAGGGGCCAGACCCCTCATTTGTTACCCACCCAGGCAGACAAGGTTCTTGGTGTGCTTTTATTGAACAGTGTCCATTCTTGATAGATCTCTATACTGCCCATGTAAAGGGGATGGGAGACAATGGGGAATGAGACCTGAACAGCATCCTGTTCTGACTATGAGTTGTGCTATCTTCTTCCTGTTTTGGTGCCGCCAACCGTTACATGTAATGCCTCTGTGGTCCTGTATTCTCTCTCTCCGACTATTCGGAATGAACTGCAGACTGTATACTGCCTGCAATTTAAATATAGTAGTATGAAACATTCAAATTGATGTTTCTAATGGTTTTCATGCATTCTTTTTTAAAGAAATTTCATATTTGTATTATTTATTGCATTATTGTAATGACAATTAAGCAGACATATTCCACCATTACCATAATGAAAAATAATAAATAACCAAATAACTAAATAAATTGTATTTTAATACAAATAAACTGTACAGTATTTATAACATGTCAATTTTTAAATATTTATAGAACATGCTAGTATTGAACATGCTAGAATTTGTGGTTTTAATTTGTGCTGAATTATTTTGATACAATTACATTAAAGGGTTACTTCAGCGATTAGCATTAAGCTTTGTGTATCAGTAGAAATCCGGTGAGTATATTTGAATTATATGGAAAGACATGTTCCCTAGATTTTATTCTCTAACTATGAAAATCAAAAATCAAAGCAGCGGTGAGGCGGTGTCATGGTGGGCTAGTGATAACCAGTAGCCGTGGCTTTGGGAGTGGCCTCATAGGGCAGCGAAGCAAGTGCATTCTGGGAGTTGTTGTCTTTCATCCACATGAGCCAAAAATAAATTTTCTGTCTTTTCTCAGTCTAGAAGGCACCAAATTCAAAAATAATTTCACATTTCTACTACATAAATGACCCAGTTTAAATATACATTCATCTTCCCAGCGCTGGAATACCCATTTAATTTGTATTGTTTACTCATTTTATGATAAACAGTTTTCCCGTTAAAATGACTATTACAGTAATGCGAATAATGATTGAGAATAACAGCAATTAAAATTTATTAAAAAGTATTGCATGTATTTCAGTAATGAAAAGTGCATTATTGTAATGATAATTAAGCGAAACTTACTCCCAATAATCATAATGCAGAAACAAACAAACAAACAAACAAACAAACAAACAAATAAATAAATAAATAAAGTAAGTGTTTAAACTCTTATGAAATGGAAAATTCTTATGGAACATGGTAGTATTTGTGGTATTAATTTGGAAATGTATTTTATATATATATATATATATATATATATATATATATATATATATATACATACACACTCACCTAAAGATTATTAGGAACACCTGTTCAATTTCTCATTAAGGCCCGACTGGTTCAAGCTGATAGAAGAACAACTTTGACTGAAATAACCACTTGTTACAACCGAGGTATGCAGCAAAGCATTTGTGAAGCCACAACACGCACAACCTTGAGGCGGATGGGCTACAACAGCAGAAGACCCCACGGGTATCACTCATCTCCACTACAAATAGGGAAAAGAGGCGACAATTTGCACAAGCTCACCAAAATTGGACAGTTGAAGAATGGAAAAATGTTGCCTGGTCTGATGAGTCTCGATTTCTGTTGAGACATTCAGATGGTAGAGTCAGAATTTGGCGTAAACAGAATGAGAACATGGATCCATCATGCCTTGTTACCACTGTGCAGGCTGGTGGTGGTGGTGTAATGGTGTGGGGGATGTTTTCTTGGCACACTTTAGGTCCCTTAGTGCCAATTGGGCATCGTTTAAATGCCACGGCCTACCTGAGCATTGTTTCTGACCATGTCCATCCCTTTATGACCACCATGTACCCATTCTCTGATGGCTACTTCCAGCAGGATAATGCACCATGTCACAAAGCTTGAATCATTTCAAATTGGTTTCTTGAACATGACAATGAGTTCACTGTACTAAAATGGCCCCCACAGTCACCAGATCTCAACCCAATAGAGCATCTTTGGGATGTGGTGGAACGGGAGCTTCGTGCCCTGGATGTGCATCCCACAAATCTCCATCAACTGCAAGATGCTATCCTATCAATATGGGCCAACATTTCTAAAGAATGCTTTCAGCACCTTGTTGAATCAATGCCACGTAGAATTAAGGCAGTTCTGAAGGCGAAAGGGGGTCAAACACAGTATTAGTATGGTGTTCCTAATAATCCTTTAGGTGAGTGTAAACACACACACACAGTACAATAATATAATTACTATATTGTTATGCTGTAGTCTGTCAGCATTTTAATATTTTAATTTATTTTTCACTGCTTTTGATAACTTTTCAGTTGTTTTTATACATTCACATAAGAATTCCTGTAGTGACAATAAATTTTTTTATCAAATATTCAATTTAGTTTCACAATTAATATGACCAGTAATACTACTAAAGTAAATTAATAATAATAATAATAATAATAATAATAATAATAATAATAATAATACTGTTATTTATAAAATATATTTAATAATAAATAAAATAATAAATATGTGATACTGTAGAAAATAATTCACAATAAAATTTGGATTTAAATTTTTATTATTATTATTATTTTATTTTTATTATTATTTTATGATAAGCTGTTTTTTTCCATTAAAATGACTTGCAAACAATGCAAACAGTTATGCAAACAATGATTGATGATAATAAGAATGTCTGCATGAAATGAAAATTTAGGGGAAAAGGTGATTAAAAAAACGCTAAAAATCTTAAATGGTCCTAAAACCGTGCTTAATTTTCTTTATAATTGTGATACCTGACTGATATTTGAGTGAACGGGCATTGGACATTTTTTCATGAGATTCACTCATTTAGGGTTCCACTAATTATCTATATATTTAACACAAATTGGCATTTTTAATTCAAGTAATAAAAGACTAAAAGATTTAAAAAATATCTGATCATATAAAAAGTCAAGAATGAGAAAAATCCTGATTGATATTACTTCTAGTCCATTAGTCTTACTGGAAATGGGAGATCGAGTCAAGCATGTTGCATTATGGGATATACAGTAGCACCTCAATATATTCTGTATGTTGCACTTTTTGCCAAATGTAGTTCAAAGGTCATTCAGGTATTCCATGCATGACAATGCATACACACAGTATGCATGTTCTTTACAGCAGAATAGAGAGAGTATTATGGTAGTCAGCTATTTTGAAGCTAGAAAAAGGCCCCATCTTGCTTTCACCTGTCTGTAAGACTCCCTCCCTCGCTCCCTATCATCCCCAATTCTCCAGTGTCATTTCATTCAGCTTTTCAAAAGCTCCTCTCCTTTTGCTTTAGATGGCAGGTGCATGCTCAAATGAATACAGATTCTCTGGATGTCTCAGCATGATGGCGCCTAATCAGACGGCTCACAGGCAGCACGAACACACATAAATGCACCTTCTCTTGCCCTCTATCAGCTCCATCCTCTACCTAAGCTAGAGCATCTCGCTTCGTATGAAACGTGTGCATCTCCTCCATCAAAGAGGAAGACAGAGAAAACACGGCAGAGAAAAGCCAGGTATATTAATTTCCTCCTGAATGCAGGAAACAGGAGGTGACCCATGATAAATATGAATGTCGTGCTTCTCCGTTCTTGCTGGTTCATGGATCTGCACAGACCTGGACTCTCAATTGTGTCTCATGGGAGTAATGTTGAATGTAACTCTGTCCAGAAATAAGAAAATGTGCAGTGTTTTTTTTATTGCTTGCAACACTGAAACTAGAATGTTCTTCAGCTGTGAAAATGCTTATCTGAAAGGTCTTAAACTTCCTCAACAACAAAAAGACTAGTGAAAATTGCTGCTGATATTATTATGGAACCGTTGACTTACACTTTTAATTTGATTGTTGGGCTAAACACCGTCCCAAAGGCCTTCATTATTCCCCAGCAATAGTTGTTTTATCCACTAAAGGCTTTTCTACAGCAGCTTAATGTTGTTTAAACAAAAATATTAATGTTTTTCGGCAGCCAGGAGAGTCATAAGAGATGTTTCTTTATGTATGTATATTGCTGATCACACGATTGTAATTCAGATAATTAAAGAAATCACAGTTTACAGAGTAGTGAGGTGAATAACATGGACATTACCTTTTTTCGGAAAATAAATAAATAAAATAAAGGCAAAATGTATACAATTTTATGCTAGTTTGTCAGTATTTTAATATTTAAACTTATTTTTAATAACTTTTAATTGAACGTTATCAAATATTCAATTTAGTCTCAATTAATATGATCAGTCATGATTCAGTCATAGAACTAAAGTAATAATAATAATAATAATAATAAATGTTATTAAAAATATTAATACAAAGCAAAAATTAAGCATGTTATGTAAAAAGTAAAAATGTAAGAGAATTCACAATATTACAATAATAATAATACACACACACACACACACACACACACACACACACACACACACACACACACACACACACACACATATATATTATTAAATATTATTTAAAAAATATTAGTAGCAAATAAAAATAACTAAATAATAAGTATGTTCTACTGTAGACAAGAATTCACAATATAATTAATAATAATAATAAAAATACTTTTATTGTTATTATTAATAATATTAACTATTGTTTAAAATACTATTAGTAATAAATAAAAAAGGAAAAAATAAGTATGTTCTGTATAAAAGAATTTGCAATATAATAATAATTAATAATAATAGCAAATATTGAAAAATATATTATTAATAAAAAATTACAAAAAATAAGGTATGTTGTGTATAAAATAATTCACAATATAATACCAATAACAAAAATAAAAATAATGAAACATTTAAAAATATTAATAATAAATAAAAAGAAAAAATGAAATACGATCTGTCGAAAAAGAATTCAAAATATAATAATAATAATAATAATAATAATAATAATAATAATAATAATAATAATACACATTTAAGAATATTAATAATAAATAAAAAGAAAAAAATGAAGTATGAGCTGTAGAAAATAATTAAAATATAATAATAATAATAATAATAATAATAATAATAATAATTAAACATTTAGAAATATTAATAATAATAAAAAAGATAAAATGAAGTACAATCTGTCGAAAAAGAATTCAAATATTATAATAATAATAATAATAATAATAATAATAATAATAATAATAATAATAATAATAATAAAACATAATAAAAAAAAAAATGAAGACAAACATGTTCTACCATATAATAATAATAATAATAAAAACATAGAAAGCTACCATAGGAAAAGCCAAACAAAAAAATTAAGTTTCTTTAGAAAGGATCTGATCTATGGATCAGTCAATTTTTCTCAATGATCTAAAACTCCAGCGTGTTTCAGGGGTTCATTTAGTGTGCTGCACACTCAGAATTGAGTTTTCTTCTTTGTCCAAGGCTTTCTAGCAAAATAAGGTAAATGTCTCGATGCTTACAATCCTAAACAGATGAGCATTGACTAAACACAATGAAATGGTTCATGGCCAATATGCGGTCAATGTCTGCATAGTTAATTCATAGCTTGCTTGCACAATGAGCCACAAAACTAGCTCATTTCAAGATAAGGTGGCACCATGAACTTGTTCCCTTCGGATTGCTTTTTCTTCCCACAATGCTTTGAGTGTCGATTAAAGCAACAGGGACAGATAAATGTGATTCATTATGCATCGTTAGATAAAGCCTGCTAATCCCAAGAAAAGCTGTGATAACATGTCCTTCCTCTTGTCAGCAGTAAAAAGGAAACAAAATTCAACCTTCATAAGGTGTTAGCGCTTATTTGTGTGTATAGACGAGCTGATGCGTTTCAAAAAGAGATGTTGCTACTAAAGATGCTTCTAAAACTACTTCAAAGCAGCATTGAAATGCTCCAAGAATAATTATTATTACATTTTTAAGTTAATTTGTACTTCCCATGAAATCTGAGGTATGCTGATTGCTCCGTGCACTGCAGACTGATTCAGTGTGCCATAACGGCCAGACAGAAGAATCAAAAGCCAACACTAAACTGTTCAGACAGGTCAGGGTTTTTCATTTCAAAGCCATCAGGGTATTGAGATTGACATGACCTTTGTCGTGGCCCTCCTCTCCCTGCCTCTCGCCTCTCTCCTCGTCGTAATTGGTTTACTTGCGAGCGTGGCGGAGAGTGATGTCAGTACTATGACAGAGCAAGGCGTTGAGAAGACATCAAACAGACAAACAAATCGCTCTACCTTCAGATGCACTTCCATTTCCTCTCTTTCCCTTGGCATGCCTTGATGTTGTCCGTTTTGTGGTCAGGAAAATACAGCGGGCTCAAAAAGTATGTGAACGCTTAAAAAAAAAAATATTAAAATGATGATTATTATTATTGTTGTTGTTGTCATTTCAGTTGTGTATCATTTACAAAACATTTTATTCAGAATAATATTTAAATACAATAATAATAATAATAATAATAATAATAATAATAATAATAATTGTATTATTGTTACTATTATTATTTTAATATTATTATATTGTATATAAATATTTTTCTTAATAAATGGTTATAAATGGTAAATGATAAACAACTATAATATTATTAACACTGCTGTTATTACTATTATTTTATTGCTATTTTATTATATTATTGCTATTATTATTATTATTATTATTATTATTATTATTTTATATTATTATTATTATTATTATTATTATTATTAGTATTAGTAGTAGTAGTAGTAGTAGTAGTAGTAGTAGAATTTATAATAATACAATATATTATAATATTTATAATGATAATACGAATATGAATATTAATGGTATTGTTACTATTATTATTTTAATATTATTATACTGTATATAAATATAATATTACAATTATATTATAATATATATTATAATAAATACCATATCATAAATGGTAAATTATAAACAACTGTATTATTATTATTATTATTATTATTATTATTAGCAGTAGTTGTAGTAGCAATTATAATTGTTTATCATTTACCATTTATAACATTTAGAATATTTAGAATATTCATAATAACATTTTAAAATGTATATATGATATTAATAATAAAAATTTGTATTTAATAATAAAATGTATTATTATTACTACTATTATTATTAGTGTACAAAAATGTTGTTTTTAATAAATGGCTATAAATGGTAAATGATAAACAACTGTAATATTATTAACACTGATGTTATTATATTATTATCATTATTATTATTATTAGCAGTAGAATTTATAATAACATAATAATAATAATAATAATAATAATAATAATAATAATAATAATAACCACACTTTTATTTAATAATGAAATGTAGTATT